>CM062827.1:24526600-24587869 GCA_031772345.1 Himalopsyche anomala
TTAAATGGCTTGTCTAGATATTGAAGACTTGAAACTTTTGTTATCTCCTTTCGGTAGTATAAGCGATTAACTTTCTTTAAAACATTTATTTCGTATACTATCAAGCTCTTACTGTAACATTTTTAACATGATTATTACAATAAATGTTTTTGTATTGGAAACAAAAGGTGTATTTTAAAGTACTCAGTATCTGTATATACGGCGCCGTAAATAATATTTTAATGATAAAATATTTCTTTAGCTCTTTTATTAAATCCATAAATTTAAAACCATATGAATTAAATTATTAGCTATGCTTAATATTTCACACTTTGATATCTCGTGATCAAATTATATCGATACATAATACAATCTTCACATCATAAATCGAATCGCGCTTAAAACTCAAATACGTTTTTCATTTTTGCGCGGCATAAATTTCAATTTCTATAAACCGCCAGCATTATTTTCCGAAAATTATTCCATGGGTGATTTAATATTTAAAAACACAGAACGCTGCGTTGTTAGGATATTAAAGTGCCAAATTCGATTTTAAATGTGATTAATCAAACGAACATGCGAGAGACAATTAAACAGATTACATTACAACAATGGCTTTGCTTTCTGATTACAATATTAATATTAATGTAATCATATTGTACCGATTTGTTTGATTTTGATATGGATAATGGAATATTATTGTGTAAATGCATGGTTTTAAATAGGTGATGTAATATTTGTTTGCAATGATTGATAATGGTTTTATAAATTACTCAAAGCGGCATCATACGGTGGAAAATAATAACCATTTAAACAGTTGATAAAATAAATGACGAGCAATCATTAAATTTATGTGTGGCAATGGGCTTAAAAAAATATTTTATTTTTATCTTTCTTATTCTTAAGTCAATGAATTGAGATGAGTTTAATGTTAAAGAGAGGTTTGAGTGGCTAAGGCACGTTTTAAGAATGCAGTTGTATAGTGCGACACCTCGTTTGACTTTGTTGCGAATCCGAGGATGCCACCGTGATATCTATTTCCGACTTAATTCAATGGTGATTGATTTAAATAAAGTTTATAATAAATAAGCACGTTTATAAAATGCCGCTTTAGAGTGCGAAATTACATTTATTACATTTCTGAGGACGCCACCTTAATTATTAATATTGAAAATCCAAACAACGTTCTGTGCATTGTATTAATTGGACTAAAAAACGCCATTACTCTCACTAAATAACGAGTCTTAAGATTCTGTGACGGTAAAGTTTTTTAATAACAAATATTTTTATAAAGGTTTTACAATATTTAGCTTTTTTGTGGTGAAATCATCAATAGAAAAGTTCATTAATTTCTTGTAAGCTAAATTTTATCGACAGAAGTTAGTAAAAACAGTCCATCATGTTTTTCATTTTTATATTTCACAAAACTTAATTCTTTTCAGTCTTTCTTTAGTAATTCATATGTTTCAAATGTAGCTTGTTTGTTTTGTAATTATGTATTATACATACAAAAATGTTCTTTTTTGTTTCATGTTTTTGGCATAATATAAAAATAAGCAGATACATAACAATTCGTTTTAATAAACATAATAATTATTCACAAGTTTTATTGCAGACTAAATCACAGCCGCAAGTATATTTTCAGTAACAAATAAATTCTAAAATCGGATCCGAGCTCACACGTTAAGTGGCGGTACGCGCACCTACAAACGACTTGTTCATAAGCTAATTATGATAAATGAACGGTAATTTGGGTTAAATATTGTATACAAATGTTAATGATATTGTTTCCATGTGTGCGCGGTCTCCCCCGCTCCAGCACACGAGTTAACTTTTAACCCTGTTATGCGCTACCCTCGAACCGGGTGGGCCGTGTATCACTTGCCCGTTCTGATAAATTTTGTATCGGGTGCGGGTGGAAAAATTCTCCCGGGATTTTTGACTGACAATAAATTCTCTCGCTAATTTACTTTCGTTATGTAAACACAATATATTTTCAATAATAAATAATTTGGTACAACGAGAAGAGTTTATTACATTTTGTTTTCGTTTTTTCCCGTATTGGATAACAATTTAAATTTGACACCAAACATTCATTTTACAATAATATGAATATAATATATCTGTAAAAAAAAAACAATTCAACATCCAATAAGCACGGTGGCAAAACAAAGTACTGGACTCTTTCCTGAATTTAACTGTCTTGTTGGGTAAAACTGTTGAGTCAATTTAATAAGCGTTACAAAATAATATTTTAAGCTTTATATTATCACAGGATTTAAAGGTGTAGCGTATAAGCTATAACAATATGAACTTGTGAAGATATAACGGACCCCAAGCAAACTCATCATCACATAAATAAAATACTACAATAATTATTATTGTAAGAAAACTGAAAACCAATGAGGAAAAGAGAAGTTGACTATCCAAGATGTTAGTTGGTAGAGATGTTGCAACGCAGACGCTGATTTAAACAGAATCCGAGTTTTATGTTTGTAAGTGAATGATTATTGATTTTGTTGACTGTTATTTAAGAGAACCATCTTATTTTGAAAGACTTCTCTTGGATTGCGCAATGACAAATAAAGATAATAGATGTTACTAAATGAATACAAGAGTAAATGATAATTAGATACATTGGCACAGACGGTGAGTTTTTTGAGAAGTTTTAGGCCAATATTATATAATGGACGTCAAGGACTGTATAATGAAAGAAATTCGGAAACAAATTGATCCATCGATATTCAGCTTAAGAGGATTGCTGGTATTAGCGTCGGAAGGGAAATATATCATGGTAGTGATGCACCATTTTTACAAGCATATATATTTTAAATAAATTATAAATTAACAAAAAAACTTTAATCGTTTTTTATTGAATGCTGCTAATTAAATGTCATCTATTTCAATGGATTCGGCAGTAGCTTTGTGGGAGTAAATTTTTAATATATTTTACATACAATTAAATTTAAAACTCTTAATTCGATAATTCGTAACCTTAATTGCTTATATTTTATATATAATATCAAAAAGTATATCATTCACTCATTGAAATAATAGAATGTAATGAAATTGAAATTTTGTAGTAAATAGAAAAATAAAGAAGTCTACATTCAATTTAATATTTCAAAAACAAAGTTTTAAGGGCGTTGAACTAAAATGAAAACTAAATATGCCCAAAAATATGTAAATATGAATACTCAGGTAGTTTAAAACATATTATTAATTCATCAAAAAATCATCGCCTTGCGCTATTGAAACCAGACTAAACGCTTTTTAATACGACTTGTTTAATGCAGGCATTTTTTAATCCAGCCCCTGTCTGCAGAGGGTGGTGATTACACTGTACACAGATATGTGAATACAAATGCTCTAGCCGTGCGCTCAACCAGGTGCTTTAAATTACATCCATTTATTAATGGTTTTAACTCAAATGTTTTACCGTTTCACCTGTTATTATCACCATTTTGCATCGCGTTTTTTAGCCCACGCAATTGATATTCGAAAGCGGCTGTAATTATTCCATAATTTTTACAATTTTCGTGTTTACTTTGGGAAAATACAATTTGAAACTGCCAGTTGCTTTATAATAATAAACTGTTATTTACATTAGATAGCTTTAATTTGGTTGAACAAACGTATTTTATTTTCAAATAATTTAATCAATAAACATTTACACTGAAATAGTAAACATTAGTTCCGTAAATGGCCTGAATATATTGACAGTTCAACATAATACATGTTTGTGAACAGTATGCATCGTTGCCTAGTTTCATTATTTACCCTAAAAATAATTGAATATATGAAACACTTTCTGAGTAAATACAACTTAATATTTTATTTAAAACAATGAACATAATATTAATGAATTAATGTATCTCGACTTATCAATGCACATTTTTAGTTATTCGGGATCATTTAAAAGACTATAAATTTACATATATGTTTATAAATTTATTGCCATGCTTTTTGTATGCATGTATGTCTAAAACCATTGTCATATGTTTTGGTTGTCGATGATTTTCTTAGCTAAATTTTTAGACGCAAAAATTAATAATTAGACGCAAAGAAAGGAGTAACATTTGAAACCTTTACAAGATGTTTATATAATTAATAATAAATAATCTCTTAAAATTCAACTAATTTGCTTTGAATAATCTAATATTTGTTATCGTTCCAAGAAACACTTAAGTCAGGTAATTAAATATAACACTATAATTTTTAATATAAATTAGGAAGCTAGAGTTAGTGATATAATATATTGTGTATCTCTTCTAAGTCAGTATATATAGTTGAGTTAATGTAAGTTTAAACATACTTCTGATGAAGGCATACGCTAAAATAGCTATCAACTATTTGTAAAATTTGTAGAACCTAAATACTTTGGTATATTTTTAGGTTATAAAAATGGACTTCTACCAAGTAAATACCAATTCACCTGATTTTTAACATTTTTCCTAATCTAGTCAGTCAATACTTGTCAAAATCAGCCTTGAGGAAAAAGTGAAATACTCCACTGTAACTCTATATATAATATTCCTGTTTAAGACTGCTTCAAAATATGAGAGAGAGTAAGACCAAAATTAATTCAGTAAGATGTAGATACTATATAAAAATGTGTATATATATTTATTAAAAAACTGAAGTACACTGTAGAAAATTGTTTTGTTATTAAAATATATGGTAGTAAAATAAGAAGAGCTTGGATTTTTAATTTATTTTTTACATGCTATAATGAATTCAGAAATCTCAAGATCGGTATTATGACAATCCCGTAATTAAGGTATCGCGAAATTGATCGGTTTCCCGGGATTGGATTTCCTAATTATCAACAATCATAATAAGATTACATCCAATGTTAAGAATCATACAAATTATTTAATTACAGTATAAAATATTTCAAATCATTAAGTAACGTAACTAGCTTAAAATTAATCCAGTGCACTTATACACTATTTTGTAAATAAATAATTTATGTATATCAGTATTGAATCGAATCGTATAAGTATTGTATATGTGTGTATATTAATAGATTCAAGTTATCAGGTTAGCAAGGAGAGGTAAGTTCGTGACCAAACTGGAAAATACACTGGACAATATATCTCACGTAGAGTGGACACCGTGATTCATATTTTTATAAAAAGAGGTTTTGTCGATTTTTCAAGTCATAAAAAATAACTTTAATATCATCAGTTTTTTAGTAAGATTTTTTTATGTATTCGTTTATTACTAGAGTCAACAACAAAAATGTTTAGCTTTCAAAATAACGACAGTAAGAACTTAGTGGCAACTATACGGAATACGTTTTGTTGTAATATTACATATAATAGTATGATAATGTATAGTATGTATTTGTAACCGTCAAAAATATATTTTAGTGAAATGAAATGATAAAATTTTTCGTGCTTCTTTTAATCTCTAGGAACGCCTCGCTGGTCTTCGGATAGGTCACCTTTAAATTTATAGCTTATGAAACAAGCTTTTTATCGTAATTTCGTATTTCAAAATATATTTTGCTTAATTTTAATGAACAACCTAAGAAATACACTTATTTTCTAAATAAAATAAGTAAAATTAATTATAAGATTTGAAAACAAATTTCATTACTGAAAATATATATATATAGCATTAAATTTGATAACTTCGCTACTATATTTGTTGTGTTACAAAACGTGACACGTTTGTTGCCTCTGAGAAGAACCATCAAAGTAAGAATTTAAGAATAAAATAAAAATTGGTAACAATTCTTAAATTTATAAATAACCAAAAATTCGGGTTTTTTGTCGTTTTCTACTGGAAGCAGAGAGGAGGTAAATTATATGTTAAAATTGTTCACACAAAAAAATCTTGTATATAAAGAAAATAAGTGATAACTAGTAACAGTAAAAGACTTAAAATAAAAGTGATTTTACCGGAAGACGAATTGTCACGCAAAATGTTTTTTATTGCATCTTAAGGAAGTAAAGGGTGAAGCAATCGTAGATTGTGGTTTGGTGAATTTTGTATTCAATAAGATGCTTTTGGAAAAATGCGCTGCACCTTGACTATTTGTTTATTATCGATTTTTATATTCACTTTCCTAGTATACAAGCATTCACAAATTTGCATTTATTAGAGAACTTTTTTTAAAAAATATACAAAAACCTGATACTTACATTTTTTAATATTCTCCAATTATATTTCATTTAAAAAATACTAAATTACCAAAGACGATATTTTGATCAAATATTAAGCATTTACAGTCAGTGGGGACTTAATGAAAAGCTACTAATTTAGTAAACTACTCAGAATATAATGAAAAATCGTATTATAATTCTTTAAATGAACATCTTTATGTTCATTTAAACACCCTATGATTGCTGTGTCACGCATAAAGCTTCCAACCCTTCTTTTTTGTAACCCCGACCAATTTGGCGATCCCGTAATACCGTGATCATCTTAGTACCAATCCCGGGATTTCGGAATTCATTATAAGATGTTATTATAACATAATCATCAAGGTTGGAAAAATTAGTCACTTGTAGTCGTTGCGTTTTGAAATGATGAAGCTTAAATTCCCGAAACACCGGAATCAAAAAACTGCTGCGGGATTAAATGACTTGACTCATGTAGCAATACTCTTAGCTTTAGTTCTGGGGTACGGTGTGACAATCATTTTTTTGTTTACATACTGAGGGATGGTAAAAACACACGGAATTAATTTAAATATAGATCGATAAGAAACTAAATAGAACTAAAATTCAAACATGAATATGTACCGAGAGTTTTGGCTTAAGTGATGCTTAAAAAGTGTATTTGCTTCATATTCTATTTAGGCATTAAGGGCATTGTTCCTAAATAATAAAGTAGTACCCAATAGTACTTTTATTATTAAATTATTTGCACTCTTAATGGAGAACCTTAAAAGAAAGTTTTTAAGATAAGTGGTTATGATTGATATAATTTAAGATTTCGACTGAAGGTGCTTGGTGGAATTTCAATATTAAATTTGAATCGTTCAAATTATGTACACTTCCACAGATTTTGTCACTAACGATCCGGGTTTCGCCTTTCGGCATCTTCAGGCGTTCAAGCGCACGGATGAACTTTAACTTTAACTGTCAGTTCAAGTTCATCCGTGCGCTTGAACGCCTGAAGATCCTGAAAGGCGAAACCTGGGTCGTTAGTGACAAAATCTGTGGGAGTGTACATGGTTATGATTGAGTAAGTCAGTATTGTACTTCAAAGAGAGCAAAAAATGAATTTACTTTTGTCCAGATTTTTGGATTGAAAACGAATAGAAAAAGGTAGATTGCAAAAATTCATACAAACTAATAAAAATGTAGTATATTTAAGCCGAAGAAAATTCTTTAATATAAAATCACAGTTTGTGTTTTAAAAAAACCCGTATTCAAAATAAATTGCTACTCGCTCGTTGAAAATATTTTGTCAGCTGTTGACAAAGTTAATATAAAATACACTCTTTTTCAATATCAAATAAAAGTTTGTACCGGAGCGCCTTGTTCTGAAATATTTTATGTCATTCCTCACCCAGACGGCGGTTTTTTTTTCAATATGCCAGTCTCGCAAGAGGCAAGCGAACCTAATCTTGAAGGAATTCGTCGTGGGCGGCAGGGCGGAGATCGGAGTTTCCCGCCCTGCGAGCCCCGCCCGCCGCGTTCCCGCCTACCGGGACAGGTACAGCCTAAAGTGAAATAAATATACGTCTCAGGCTCTGTTTTCGTGACCCAGATAAAGGACGCCGCTTTCAAGGGCGGCAATACGTCTTCGCGGACGGCCTTCGTCGAATGGAATGATATGACAATATAAATGTTATATGAATGACATCTCCCAGAAAATCTGTCTCTAAAGATATTTTTTTATTACACTCACTTTCAAATTAAAGATTAAAAATAGTAAATAGAAAAAAAAATGGCATTCGAGACATATTTCACTCTCAAAAAATATGTTCTGAATCTTTCAATTTAATTAAACTGAACTATTTAAAGATGTCTAGTGCCGTATCAATACAATAAGATTTCTTTCGGACCGTGGATTTTTAAGAGTCAATTGAGTAAATAGTACATTTTTCTCAATTCGTTTCCAGATGAATCTTATAATTTTTTCCAGGAAAATTGGAATAAAGTGTTATGTAAATCCAAATATGTTTTAATGTAAACATGTAATATACAAGTAGTGAGTAAAAAAAAAAAACCCTAAGTTTATGCACATTAAAAGGTAATTGAAAATCCGGTTTCTGTACATATAAAAACAAAATACAATGGAAATAGTACAATAAAATTATTGTGTGTTTTTTGACTGATTTTTTTTGCAACCATTTCCACTCACAATATGGAGAAGGTATGCACTACAAGTGGAGGGTATACCAATAAAATCATTTTACTAGAAACTACTGATTATTATTTAAGCGCTATAACTTGTACAGAACTTAGACAGAACATAATAACTTGTGTTGAAGAAATTCCAGACATCGCTGACATACATGATTTCGAATAATAAATCGATGATACTGTTCGCTCTATACTTGTAACTTTAGGTGAAGTATAGAGACCGCAATTAAGGCATCCAATCTCGGATTCTTTTGTGATACCGGGATTTTAGGATTCACATTTTTTCGGATCTTGTGATCCATAAATTCACTATAAAATCGTATCACAATTGTTTGAGATCTTAGAGAAATTCAGGATTCCCATTTATTTAGGGATATCTGTTTTTGGAATTCAGGAATTGATCACTGGGAAAAAGTCAGAAATTGAGTGATTTTAAATAATGAAAGTGAAACGCCTTTTTTTTACTCGCTGGCCGATTTCAAAAACCTAGGAAATAATGGATTTCTCCCGAGGAAAATACATGGTTGGCTTGTTTCAAAGACTTATCGAAAAATTTTCACTCTTATCCTCAATCCCGTATACTCAATAATTGGGTAGGTACTATCACAACCCCGGGATTTCGCGATCACAAAATTGGATGGTATCCCAGGATTGAAGACCCTAACTACAATTAAAAGACAATGCATTGGTCTTTTCGGCTGACGGTTTAATATGTAAAACAAATTGAGTTATCTGAATTCGCTTCGAGAAAATTATATCTTCTGATGAATGCGTTACGTAGTGACCAAGGTATTTTTTTTAGTAGACTTATTTTAGATATACGAGTTAAGTCAGGCGCAAGAACAAGATACATTAAATTGGCTTCGAGTTGTTTGTCGTCGCGTGTTTCATTCACTGTTCACCGTGAAAGGCAAACTAATTTGTAATACTGACACGCTGGTCTCCGTTAATCTTCCAATTCTACTTTTTCTGCCATTAATTGGATGACAAAGAAAACGAGAAAGGAAACTTAGAAGAACTTTGTACATGCCTAAAGAGAGATCAAAGAGAAGATAGTTTTATTTATTTTATTAGAAAGATACATCTACTCGATGTTTTTGAAAACTTTTTAATTATTTTTCTTCAAAACCGTATTATTGCTAAAACTGAAGTCTATAACTTTTTAAGCCATCAAGTAACTTTACAATTAAAGTTTTGATTAAAAGTGGTTAAATATTATTTAACCACGTTCGCTTTCAATACGAAAAAACACTTCGATTTATAATCGGCAAAAGATCTTTAGCGACCCAATAAAGTAAATCGCCTATGGTGTCATTGACAACAATTTTAGAACGTTATGCCATTCGCCTAATATTTTTTAGACCCTGTGCTTTTTGTGAGTTGTGACTTGGTTTCGTTTGTTCCACGGTTAACCGGACTCCGGTTAAGAAACGCTGATCTAGATAACTGAAAGTAGTCAGTAGAATATCAGGATAGGCATTGACCATATATAACTATTTACTAACCGAATTTAAGAAATGCCTTTATCGAACGTAGTGCGAGAGTAATTAAAAAAAAACCTTCTCCTATAAAAAAAATATAAATTGTCGGTTACGATTTTATGCCTTTTATAGGTCGATTTGAAGTCATTGAAAATGTTTACTATGAACAAAATCGGTCTTGATATAAAATGAATAATGTAGAATTGTTAACCAAATGTTTAATTTCGTAATATAATCTTTTCTTTCAAATATTGGCAAAGAACACTTTAAAAGTGATAAAAAAACGTCTGAAGTCATTTAAATTTAACTATTTTAACAGAATATTTTTACGAGATTCAAAATGAACTCTATAAATTTTGGAAAATTCAACAGCTCTTTTTAGAATATCATCTGACAATGATCTTCAATACGTACATATTAAAAGAAGTTTTTTTTTTAATTGAACAGATAAAGTAAGTAGTTCGTTTCGAAGAGGAAAAGTAAAGAAGACTGTCACAAAAAAAATACTTGTAGATAGATGACCATTATCGCTACGTCTATTTTTAACATTTAATAATTGAGATGTATTAGAAATATGACAAATATATACATTTGAATATATATGTATTAATTGATTCAAAAACCACTTTATAAGATTGTTCACGCGCGGAATTGAGCCCATATATTAAGCACTGTTAAATTATATTTCTTATCACTTGACAATGATCACAATGAGCGACACAGGTTCTGACCTTTTAAATAAATTGGAAATAAAGTACAAATGAATATTGTGTTTTTATTAATATAGTGATTTTTCACCAAAGTATTGACAGTGAACACACTTAAAATGAACAACCAAATAGGACTATCACCTAAAAGCGTTGATTTTTCAGTTAGAAAGCTTGTTTAAAGATAATTCTATTTATCTATTGTTAAAATTGTAAGCAGAAAGTATTGTATAATGCATTTAAAATACTCACAGCTTATGATAATGTGTAAATATATCCTTATCAGGTAACGCAATCTCAAATTTGCAACATCTAAAAGCTATAAAATATATGTTTCTCCAGTAAATGCTCTGTCTTAAAATATATTACCGCTAACTAATTTAAATTTTCGTATGAAAGAAACAGGAAGGATGGAAGAATGTAGCGAATGATACAGACCAATGACAGTAAAAGTATTCTATCCTCATCCAGTTGCGCTGGATATTATGAATGTAAATAAAAATCATTGTATTTCAATGTTATAAAAGTAGACCTGATGTTCAAAAACAATAACCTTGTATATTATAGCTGAGTCATAAATAATAACTAAATAAATTGCTACCTTTGACTACTGAACTTCTTCTTAAAGAATATTTCAAAAATCGATACACATAAGATAAATCCTACCACAAAAAACTTTAGCTGGGGTGAAAAGGCTACGTTATAACATATAACATTAATACCAGAAAAAAATCATGATTAATTTTAAATACTAGTTTTTAATAAATATTTTAAGATTCATCAACTTCAACTATGAATTAATTGAATCCAAAAAAGTGTATGAGAAACTCCACAAAAACATAAACAGTAAAATTGGTTTATAGATAAAAAAAAAAAGTACGTTCTAATCATACTCAATTACTCTGTCTAAGATATTTAAGGAATTGTCTTTGGTTTGTTTATTCAGCATTTATTCTAAGGAGTATAAATATTATTTTTTAAATTTACATAAATGCTGCTTCACATTTATTGTTATTATAAAAATTAGCTAAATGAAGTAATAATAGTTAAAATTAATTTTACTTCAGTACTCAGCGACGAAAACAAAGAGTTTTCAAAGTTTAGAAATAAGCTTTTTGTTCGATATGAAATTCCTATTTAACGACAGAGTACCTTTGCATCACGCTTGGCGCCTTTCGCTGCATGCCGTAACTTCGGGTTATATTAAAGAGAAATGTGTCTTGCTTGCATGGGAGAATTTTCTACAAATTTATTGTTCCCAATAATGATTTTGTTCCTCCCATCAGTGGAATCTCTTTTGTGAGGAAAGTTTACTTGCGCCAAGACGGTGTTTTACAAAGAACCCCTTCAACTTAAACGGTTTATGGGCTACTCAAATGCTTTTATAAGACTCTCTAAGTGTTCTATTGGCGGTGTACCTGGGTTAGATGAATCGATGTGATTTCCGGTATTCGCAAATTGAAACGGTCTGACCTGTTCGAGGTCGAGTTGTGTATGAAAAAGATTTTTTTTCAATAAACGAAAATCCAAAAATCTTCTTGGGTTCTTGAATTTAAAAATCACATTCTTTTATAAGAATTGAATAATTTTGTTTTCTAAGCATACATCATTATTTCTCACCATCTCATCCTATCAGTTTTTTTATGGTCTTTAGGTCACTAACAATAAATTCAGAGGTATTTCCAAGCATAACAAAAATGGAACTTTTTCTATATTATTCATAATATGAAATATTGACATCCAGTTTAAATGTCTACTTTTATATAAATATTGAAATTTTACAAGTATGAACATGACATTTTTTTATTAATGTCTGCTCCCAATGTGGAGCATATGGTCTCCTAATGGAGGTATCTCAACATAAGTTTTTTCTACGACAACTGTTTTGTTACTCAGTCACTCAACCTCACTTTTTTAAAAGTGAGTAGTAGGGAAAAAAAGGTTAGAACAGGACTAGTGGTTAACTAATCGCTATTGCTACACCTAGTTAGTAAACGATCAGAAGAGGGGAAGGAGAGAAAATAATGTCAATTGACATCACAAATACCCAGTCTTCGATCACAATTTTGAATTGAATAATTCTCAAATTCACTGTGATCTTACCGGGAATCAAACCCAGACCTGCGTGATCGCTAAAACAAGCTCTAAAAAACTGGCCATAGCACATTACATTTAATCTGATAATTATTTAAAAAAAAAACTGAGAGTTGAATTAGGAATCGTGTGTTTTGTCCAAAGTCGGACTGATTTGAGAAAAAAAAAAATTCATCATATTAATTGGTAAAATGATGATTGTTCTAGAAAAATTCTAGTAACTAGAAAGATCTGTTTTTATATATGTGTATATGTTAATTATACGGAAATGATTGAAAAAATCAATGCCTTTTTTGACCCGATTTAACAGTCCTGAAGCATTAGCGGAAAATAATATTTTCATAAAAAAAACGCAAAAAAATGTATACTCATAAAATGTTTTGTTTAATTATGCAATGCTATTTTAGTACAAATAAAAATAGCCTTCGGGTTGTTGTAGCGAGAGACGTATTTTTTCAACACCGCGTCGTATGGTTTCTTTCAGGTTTTCTTTCTTGTTGGTAAGATATTTTCAATATTCCTCCATTTTCATCTCATCTGGGAAATCAACTCTGTTGAACACTGTACAAACATACTTTCTGGTTTACTAGTGTATTATTAAATGAAAATCATCAATACAGTTTACATTACTAGATTCCTTATATCTGATTCTATATACTCTAAAACAACATTGCAAATGAAAAATCAGTAAAAAAATATCATAATAATATCTTTAGGTCATATTAGCTTACTCTTAAACAAATATTGACATTTGTTTGCAATACAAAAAGAAAATACTCAATGTATTGTTAAAAAAAATGTTGGAACAATCGCGATTATATTCATCTAAATTGTTTACATAACATTAACTGTACAACACAACTGAAATTAAATAAAAGTGGCATTAAAAAAGTTGCAGTGCTAAACAATGTCGATGACCCAAATACACAAACATCATGTATTGTTAAAAGATTACGTTAAAGTTTGTGAAGAAAATTTTATCGAATCTGTTGCTCCCATTCTTGAGAATATTACTTTTTTAAAGCACAACTTTATTTTGAAAGAATACAGCTCAATAAGGCGATATGCACTATCAAAATGCACTTGTAACTAGGGCATTCTATCCAGTACCCTTTTTGTGATTCTGGGGTTTCGGGATTCACAATCATTTAATTGATTGATTACTCCCTATAATATAATAAACAATTGCTTGAGATCATTGTCGAAAATGTGAGCAGTTATGAGATTCAAGAATTTTTGTCATCTCGAAGTGACTAAATGTCATATTCAAAACTGTGTGACCTTTTTTTAGCTCTTTTCTCTGAAAAATGTTTCTAATTAAGAGTAGGTGCAGTTATTGAGAAGCAAGAGAGATTTTTTTCAACTCCATCTTTTGAAAAGTTGCGAATTGATAGATTCTACAATTTTCGAAAAATGTAGAACATTTTTTTTTATCTCCATCTTTTTGTAAAATACTCAAAATTACGACTGTCAATGAGTACAGATTTTTACAGCTCATAGCTTTTTAAGCTCTACTTATAGATTTATATAGCATATCTATTGACTTCGATGATTGAGTATTTTTGAAATTCTCACGTACTTGGAATTTAATGATAGTAACATTATTTTATAATAAAATTAAACCGTTCAAATTATGTACAATAACACAAGTTTTGTCACTAACGATCCGGGATTCGCCTTTTGGCATCTTCAGGTGTTCAAGTGCACGGATGAACTTAAACTGACGAAATCTTAAATTATATCATTTACAATAGTAATGTTTCTGTTATGAACCAAAAACTTTCATTACATTGGCCATGCTAAAATGGATAAACCTTTTACGCACATGTTTGTCGTTTGACACATTCGACTAATTCGTTCACTTTAAAGAAACGATTATTAATACCCCATCTAGACAATACGGACCGGCTAAAACAATTATCTCACAAAGCGGCATGCCGACACGAGAGGGCTGAATTAGCCTCACGGACATCCCCCTCGATGGCCAACAGCCTCCGCTCACCCCCACGTAGTACTTCCGTGCCCGCCGTTATGCGGTTGTGCGAATAATTCGGTTAAATACGTCCCGAAAACAACACACAATAACTACACGAAATATATTTCGCTTCAATTTAAACACAATAAGCGCAGTGGATATTTAAAAAATGACATTTCGAATGGAATGAGGTTTAATAATTATTAATTTTATTTTATTTAGTACGTCTAGTTTTCATGTTTTGGTCTGTGGTATAGTGGTACAGGTCAATGGTTTCAATTTTGGTGCTTACTGTTTAAAAATCAAATTGCAAAGGCATGTATGTCTGTGATGATTAAAATTTCTCTTTGATTTTAATAAAAGAGTGAAATAAAAGGGATTAGATAACTAATATGCTATGACTCCATCCTGTAACTGAATGGCTGCCACAGACGAGATATCTCATCAAAATTTTCGTTTCTACAGCAGCTGAAAGACCAAGAAGTTCATCCCAAAATAGAGGTAGAACGATTGAGTCACAAGATTTTTTTTTAGAAAAACTTCTGTTAAGATAAGTTCTATTAAAAGTCCATATTATGTTTCACATTGAGAGCAAAAATTGTTAAAAAAATAGTTTGTAAGCGTTGTTTCACAGCTCAATTAATAGTGCTCCCTTGTTAATCAACCATGTTGTTTTGTATAGTATTTGTTCATATATTGTTAAAAATCTTCTCAAGTTATAAATAATTTTCTTATAAGCAGTCAATAAGGTCATTAATTATAGTCGATGAATCATTATTTTAGATAATTGATGAGCATGTATAAAATCCTTTTTTCGATACCTTCTTTAAGTTTTGTTAAAACCAAAAAAAGACAAAATATTGTATTACTTACTATCTTATTTCTTTGATTTCATCTTCCATTGAATGTTGGCCGGTCGTATCGAATCACCAATGTTTTGTGAAGAAGTCCATTTACATATGTATGTTAGCTAAAAGAATCTATTTCTATCTACGTCTCATCATGATCTCAAGTTATTCGATAAAATATAATACAAACTTGATAATAACATATTAACATTTTGTTATAAAACTCCATGAACTCTTTCAAATACTGTACCATTCAAATTATTAACTCCACTTGACAAAATTACTATTTGAATATTTTTTACAACTATGCATTGATTTTTGTTAAGTATATGGCATAGGCTTTAAACAGAATTTCCATATTCCACTCCTCGATACTCACTGTGCAAGATAAATGTAAATATCCTCTGTCTAAAGGAATTCTATTCTTTTATAGTCAAGAAACTCTATGTTATTAAAGTATATTTTGTAAAGCAATTAACTTTTCACTCGGCCCTCTAATCTTCCCCTCACACCCTGAATATCACATCGGTACCTTGCACCTGATTTCCCCCGGGAAGTCCGTTAGTAGGCCTAGGACCCCTGTAGGTCAAGTCAATGGGAAGCTTTGTAAAACACTTGCTAAAGAAAGGTTCCGTATTAGCCATTTCCTTAAAGGAAAAACAATACATTTTACTGTTTCAAGCCTTCTTTTTGTATTTCATGATAACCTTTTTCAAATTGAATTATATTTCTTAGTTTGTAATGTATTGGAAATTGGAAGAGTATTGTAATAAAACATAGATATAAACATTGATTGAATTTGCCACTAGTTGATAGCGCATTTTGATTATTGGATGAAAAATCTTGGATACTTTAAAATATAAAATATGACGATTACATGATTTAAAAACTCTCTATGAATTAAAATTTATACTTGGCTTATATTTTTTGTTGATTAAAAAAAATATGTCTCTCCAATACTTTAAAAAATAGCATTTCATCGATTAATTACTTACTTAATATTTTGTTGGTATCGTATCACCGTATCTTCCCTTATTCGCACACGTGATATTATTTCATAAAAATGTATATTTGAGGGCATATTATCCCACAAATCATTCTTTGTGAAGATCTGTGTTTGTATTTTTTCTGAAATCTTTATCCTTAAAATATTGATTTAAATCTTACTGTTTGATGACTGAAATTTAGTATGTAAAGATTCCTGGTCACCGCCACGTCATGCAATATCTATATTGGATGTACAATAAGAATTATATAATATTTGCAAGTGTTCCACTCTACTCAGCATCATCAATTTACTTATCACGATAATAATAACTTGTAGTGATACTTGACAATAAAGTTTTTAGTGGATATAAAACGTAATATATATATATATATATATATATATATATATATATATCAATTAGTATGAGTAATTCAGAGGTTACTTGGTGGGAAATTTACTTTCAATTAAAAATAGAAATGATAGCTTTGCTAATCCACTGTGTTATAAGATGCGACACTATTTTTGCATTTATAATAAGCGTCTTTAGACTAACTGTGAAATTTTTGAAATAATAAAAATATCTACTCAACTATCTTGTGTAGATACAAAAGTAAAACACTTGATCGTTACAGCAAACGATATTGTTAAATAAATGAACAAAATATTTTTATCAAAAAGGTGAAAGAATGTTTTACCAAGTTGCACAGACAGTGAAAAAACGAAGTACTCTACGATTAATTAAAATTAGCTTATTTCCAAAACCATCAAAATGATTAAAAAAATAATATGTTTGAAAAAATAATATAAAGTTAAAATTATGTTCTTATTCACCGATCATTGACTCGTTGCATTTGAATATTACAGGGCCAGCCGCCCACTCAAAGCTTCCATTAAAGTTGCACTAAAACGATTTGAGTTCAAGCTAAGGTAACAATCAGCAGCCTTGGCGGATGCCGATATTGAATGCAGCCTCCGTGAGGCGGTTTGCTACGTAATACGTGAGTTGATTATAAGTCACGTCACTGGAATCATTTGCATGTCAATAAAGTACCGCTTAAGATGTCTACGCCATAATCAAAAGCGTTTAAACCGATGTGACTCAATAGAGAACGAACTGAACCTTTATCTAATATATGAACATGTCTAGTAAAACTCTTGCCGTTTGTAACTTCATGTATAAGTCTTAGAGTAAATGAATTATCAAAGTCACTCTAAACATATTCAGTTTGTTTACGGACATTATTTCATTACTTTTAAAGACATATTATTTGTTAGTAAATTCATGCTCAATTATAAAAATAAACAATGTAGTATTCATCAATGAATGGTTGCAAATATAACCTTACATCATATCAATAAGGATAATCATTATTATTATTATTTTGCGTTACTTAAAAGAATTTTCACTTTATTTTAAGTGTGTGCTTTATTAAACGAAAGCGCTTGAAAGAAATGAAAAATTTAAATCAGATACTTGTACCACCTCACTCGGTCCAACGTTTCAATGGTAAACTACTTATAATTTTAATTGTGTTTTTATCACCAATAATGTGTATAATGTTTCATTTGATAAAATGGTGATAGTATCATTAAGTCGTTGGTTACTAATGATAAATTTTATTTATTTTATTTGCTCTATTTAAAATATATATATATATATTATGAATTTGGTTTACTTAAATTAAACTAAATAACCGCTTTTTATAGTAGTCTTTTTATTTCAAACAACTGTGAAAAATTAAAAATGGAAGTCGATAGCTTATAAATATATTTTATATTATAGTAAAATTAAATGAGTATTGATTTGCAAGAGAGCAAACGCTGTGAAAATCGGTAAAATGTAAGATAATGTAACGCACATAAGAACAGTTAATTATGCATACAAAAAAAACGAAACATAATATTTGTTGATATTCTGCTATTATAATGAAAAAATCTCGTCACCATATTTTTCTTCGTGAGTTAAGTAAGATCAAACGAAACAAAATATCTTTTTGAAGCTTTTTAATTCATTCAGAGTTAGTTGTTAATGATACTTGTGTTAATCAAGCAAGGTTAGAATCGGAATTTTCTAAACTAACTTATCGAAAAATACTTTATAATAAATACGTGATAGTATTTTACATGCAATGACATGGATAATACCAACGAAAAACTTTATTTTAAATACTTCAAAATCTACTCGTAAATTTTGATACATTTAAAGAGACCAAGAAGTTGGTATGTATTTACATGTTTATACTCAGTTCTCAAGTCACTCAAATAAATTTAAATTGTTCACGCGGCTCGGAGACTAGAAAAATACTTCTCTGCCGATGGGGGTCGTTTATGGACCCCAGTGGTTTCCTCATTATTGGCCTTATTCTTATAAATTTCAAAAAAAAAATAGTCGAAGGGCTTTAAAATACCTCTCTGCATCATTCTTCATACATTTTTTTTATAAAAATCCGTGGTTTTTTTAAATAAATAATCATATTTTAAGTTGCGCGTAAAAAAACGTCATTCCAGTACAAATATTAATTTGCAACTGACGCGTTCAGCGGCGTTCAGCCCAGTTATCTTACGAACGATCGCTGATAAGCGAGCGCTTATCTCGTTATTGCATTATCGTATTTATATAAACTAAAAAAGGTGCAAAAAACTATGATATAAGAATACCATAATTATAAACATTGTATCACCCATATTAAAATAGATATTTAATAAAATGTGGGTATTGGGGTCGCATTTCTTGAGCTTAGAACCGGAAAAGTTAAATATACATATTTATGACATTTTATTTAATTCGCATCTGACAGGTTTCACTAGGTTTTTTTATAAAACATATAAAA
Organism: Himalopsyche anomala; assembly: GCA_031772345.1. Lineage (NCBI taxonomy): Eukaryota > Metazoa > Arthropoda > Insecta > Trichoptera > Rhyacophilidae > Himalopsyche > Himalopsyche anomala. The sequence goes on from CM062827.1 coordinate 24,545,831, forward strand.
TGCTTACATTATTGTTTCGGGATATAGTAGGTATATGGCATTATTAATTTGCGCTGAGATTATTTTCCACAAAAGGTTTAAAAACAAATAAACATGTTGAGCGTTTCTCACAAATCCCAACGGCTAACACTGATGCCTTTATGTCCAAGATATTGTGGGCATGAATATTTAATTTTCAAAACATAAAACTGAAAAGGTACATCCGAAATGAAGGATTCCAAAGGCTTATCGCACTCACCAGTGGTTCCTTAACGACACCAAGTGTTTTCAATAAAAAATAATTTCGTGACCCTTTCTACTAATGTTTAAAAATATTCAAAAGTGCAGGACATTTATATTTATCCTTCATTTTAGAGTAAGACAATAGTTCTATGAACCCAAAGATAATAGAAGCTCAACTCATTTTTTCACGTCACTTAAAGCGCTTTTATTTGTTTGGATGCAATAACTTGCAAACATTAATTAATATTAAGTCACCGAGTAAAAAATGTACTTAATTAAATTATTTTATAAAATTAATTGATTGGCTCGACCTATTGTCACTACTGAGGGTTGGCATGACTTTGGATCTGCTATTTAGTATTACAACGATAGTAAGCTTTTTGGTAGTATTGGATAGCTTATTGGACGCTAATATCAAACAATTGTCAGAAACTGCAAATGCTTAAGTCTAACTTTTGTTTTGACTCCGTTTACAAAAAAAAATATTTAATTTCGTGAAGTAAATATTACAAAACTCCTTAATAACCGATACTTAAGCTAGGCTGGACATGTTTCAAGCGATGGTGAGCACAAGTCTCTATACTATTTATATTTAGTACTACTCGGGCAAGATGGCCCGCTTAAAAACCTTAATCGATCGAATGAATATTGGGGCTAATTGGTTGATATTAGAATGCTTAGATCTGAATATTGAATCAACGCACTGTATAATTATTATTTTCATAGAAGGTGAGTAGTCCGTAAATGATTTAAGACATTGAACCCGTTGGTAAATACGGAGACTACGAAAAGTGCTATCAGATTCAGTTTCTCAGTTTTTATTTCTATGGTGAGAAGAGACTTTTTTTATCTTTTTTTATCTCTTTCCTGAGTGTAAACCAGCGGAGTGCTGGATTTTTAAGAATAGCTTTGTCTACTAAAATAAATAAAAAGCCTCCTACAAATACCGATTGTATGCAGTATTATTATAAATAATTATTTGAAATATGGTTTTAAGCTGATTGTCAAGAGCAACTCAAAAGCGCATACTTGGACTTTATGTCAAAAGATTGTCTACACTCCACAAAATCTATTTATGCTCCATAAAATTTTCGATTATCAATTTTTTTTTTTTAATTTTTGGAAGCTAGGGAATGTGGGAAAAAATTCCATTGATATTTACTTAGTAGAACTCCGTAATAATATAGTTAAAAATATTAATTTATTTGGTTTCTACATTTTTTTATATATATGTATAGTGCAGGCACGGGCAAACCGCGGACCGCATGTGACCCGCCACGTATGTTTCTGCGGCCCGCGAGCAATATCATATATTTAAAAAAAAAGATTCACGCTTTTATCTTATAATGCTTTTTTAAAAAAGATTTGAAATAAATATAATAATCGTTATTTTTGGATCAACCTATACATGTGAACAAACGTTTTCAATCATGAACCTTTTTACGATCAAACATCACCGATGAACATTTACTAGCAGTTTTAAAAATCTTAAATGCAAAATTAGCAGCTGAATTTTAAAAAATGTTAAAATACGTAAAACAGTTCCATTCCTTTCATTATATTGTTTTTTTTTCATGATAATAAATGGTGTACATATAAAATGGTATTCTACTTGCTGTCTGCCGCTCATTTCGAATTCCCGAATTTGGCCTTTCATATGAAAAGTTTGCCCACCCCTGGTATAGTGGATAGCTATTTAGGTTTTACCCTTTACCTTTTGTCAGTACTATTTTTAAGTTTACATAATTTAGTTTTATATATAATACTTGTTCAAAAGAAATAAACAAAACATGTTCTTAACTATTCTTACATCTTACACTTAGCCAAAATAGTTATCAAGTATAATAAAAAAATAGTAAAACTAAAATACATCGATATTTATTACATAATAACAAAAACTACGTTTTATTATTATAATATTAATAAAAAGTTGATGATAGTTTGCTTATGGGAAATCTTTGACAATCAACGTTATACGTTATCCAATATGGTGTGTGAAGTGTAAAACCAGGTCCTGCATATGTTCATAAATAATGTTCCGCCTACCCCTCAAGCCATCATCCCTACTTAATTAGAAGTTAATCTTGGATGTGGTGTGTGAATAGGGATTTAGGCTTAATCCTTCAGAGGGGGTACGCAGGTTATGCATCTAAATATTTCATACGACCAGGCTGCCTGGTCACGTTAATGACAATAACATTAATGTTAAGGACAAAACGCTAATATGCTTTGTAGAACTTTGCGAATTTCTGAGAGCATTTAAAGATTTTGTAGTAAATGTTCCTGTTTTTATGTTTAGTCGTTGTTATTAAAAATTCAACCACATTCTAAATTTTATAATTCATAAAATACATAAAGAAATACCTACTAGAATATTTAAACGAGGTTATCAAATCAAAGATTTGTTAAATGTAAATTAAAAAAACTGTTGATAAAAAATTGGTATCATAAATATTTTCATGTTTTTTTTAATCCATGCTCGCTCTCAATGTGAAGCATATGGCCTCCTAATGAAGGTACCTCAATAGAAGTTTTTATACGAGAACTGTTTGTTAGTCAGTTGCTCTATCTTTTTTATGAAGAGAGTAGTAGAGATAAAAGAATAAATCTAGGACACAACTAGTAGTTAACGAATCACTCTAACTACGCACAGTTATTAATGGATTGAAAGAGTAAGAGGTAATTTTTAGACATCACAAACACCCATGTTTTTATCGAAAAATGCTGTTGTATCGAAAAATGAAAAAAAAAGCTCGTGAGATCTTGCACGGTAGCCCACAACGCTAACCGCTGCGCCATGGGTCCCGACAATATATATGAAAGTATGAAAATAATAGCTCAAATATAATCATTCGTAAAACTACTTTACAAAAATAATGTGTTCGATGTGCTCGGATTTAACTTTGAGTAAATTCATTTTTTTATATTCAATATGATTTTTTTATGGACATTATTAATGAAACTTTGGTTACATTAAAAAATATTCTTAGTGCAGAAAACTAAAGAAAAAAATGTTTTTCAAAAACTACTATTTAAATAGTTTTTGCTCATTTCACTATCATGCTTTCGTCAGAAATATAATACATAATTCTAACGCTGGTTTTGAGCTTTGACAATAGCTGGATAAATAATGTCAGAACTGCTGTATAGAAACTACCCATGTATTTATCATATTTCAGTAACGTGTTACTGTGTTGATTATTACTCTATATTAAAGTTCTTTTAAGTAAACACAAATTATAACCATTATTGGTGCATTATGCTGTAATTTTATAGTTAAGTAAATTGATAATATAAATTTAATTTAATATCTTTGATATCGAACAGGTTGTGTTACAAATTTTGACGTGTTTTTTTCAGAAGATTTTTCTCAAAGCGAAAAATACCGTGACATAATTTGTTACACAACTTGTGATATAACAAAAATGTCATATTCAATTATAATTATTTCAGCAGACTAAATTTAAATCAAATGATATTTTATTAAACTGCTACTATTGATAATTTAAAAAAAAACTCATTATCTACGAGCGTCACATAAATAAAGTTGGACGCATAAAAGTGATTTCAATGACTATGAAAATATTCTTATGCCACGGTATAGCAGGCCGTCACAAACTTTTGGCCATAACTGGAGAAATTTTGCAATCAAAGTTTCTAAATGGCGCCGATTTCCCATCTTTCGTTTCTCTGCTTTCTTTGGTTAGGCAAACAACTTACCGCTCGCCACATCTTTTACTATTCTGATTCATTACGCTATTTTACAGAAGATTAAAAAGTCAGAACTGTCAAATATATGGTAAAAATATGTCTCACAAAACGGATTGTTACCACGAGAAAACAAGATGCATTACTATTTTAATACACTCAGACTTATCTTTTCCGTGATAAAGAAATGTTTACTTCGTAGACTTTTTTTTTAAAAGGAAACGACTAAATCATTCACATATATTTTATAAAATTCATTTTATTATATCAAATAAAATTGCATTGAAAACATTAAACACTCTTTTGTACTGATTGCACATTTATTTTTTTAGGAGTATAATCGTGATGCGCTGAGCCGCTTCTAGTCCTATTAAATAAATGTGAAATAAGTACAAAAGGGCATTAATTTTTTTTAAATTTAATGTCTTTCCACTAACTATTGATAGCGAACGCCTTCTAATGATAATTAAAATGAACCTTTTTTATTATTCCTGTTATTTCATTAAATGGTCTTGACTGTTTTTTTATCGCGATCGCTTGCAAAGAAAAAAAAACAGCACTAATCACTTGGAAAATTTGTGGAAAGAGTAGGAAAAATGTAAAGTAGACACAATTATAAATTGATTTGAATTGACATAATTGAAAACAAAAATTATAAATAAACACAGTAGAAAATTAAATTCATATTATTTGTAATAACTATTAAACATATTATTCGAAGAGAGATTAAGAAATAAAGACTAAACTTTAACTATCATGAAGGACGCTCTTGTGATTAACATCAGGTTTCCTCCCGGATAAATAAGACTAAAATTTATTTTACTTTACGGAAAGAGCTGACAACCGATTTGATGGCATAGCATTGACAAAAGTAAAAAATATTGTTATAATTTTGTATCAAAAGTAATCTTGGTTTAAAAAAAGGCTTTTTGTTGTATTTTTTTATCTTTGACACAATACATTGAAAGGCCATAAATACTTTGTTTTAATTCATTATCAAATCGTTTACTGTAAAATACACTTTTTTATTCATAGCACATGATAAATTAGAAAAAACGATGTCAAATTTACACTTGACTCTATCTAGTAAAGTGAATATCCATAAACATTATATTTTCAGCTAACCGTTCGTTTAAAGAAATGTAAATGAAAGAAAGTGGTTGAATAACTTCTGAATAGTTTGTACAGTGTAAATATGCTCATTTAAAAATACACTGATTTAACTAGTTTGCGTTGTTTTTGTTAAGTTTTCTTTATGAAAATCAATACATTGTTGTTAAAATAATTCGAATCTTTTAATTTCGATCAGAAACGGTTAGACTACGAAGTAGGATTCACCTTGCTTTCCAGTCATTTACTTGGCTGTGCGTTCGCCCGCTGCTAGAAAATGATAAAAGTTTATAAATTGAAAACATCTGTTACCACTTTGCGGCTTCAGTCATAATTATTTGTGCTTTTTGCAATCGACAATAAATTACGCAATCCGATTTTGTGGAAACGCTTTATAGTAATTATTTAAAGCTTACACTAAAATTCATTTAAAAAAAAAATCTTTTTTTTTCCAAAATGAATTTCTCATTGTAAATCGCCACTATTATTATTGACCAATCATTTTTTTTTGCGATACCTATTGCTGCTTTCAAAATAAAAGCTTTTTATTTGTTTCATTGGTTTTCAAAGATTAAAATACTAATTTTTACTAATTCCACATTTATGTAATATGGGCCCTCAAGAGGTAACGTGAGCCAGCTAGTAAAATGGTTAAACTTTTTTCTTGAACTTTGAAAGTACAATCACGTCTTTATTTGGTGTTTTGGTGGATTTTGTATTTTTATTTCACAAATATAGCACTATTGCAATGTGTATAAACTAAGGTTACTTCACTTTTACGATACTGTGTAGAATAATACAACGCATCTTACTTATTTTTTAAATCTAAAACACCACTTAGCTCACTTCACCTATAATGGGCCCATATGATCATGTCTGTTTTTGCTCGAGACGAGAAATATAAAGTTGTTCAGTTGATTATGCTCGTCCTGACCATATTTTATAAATGTGAAATTAGTTAATAATAGTGTTTTATTTTTTTACTGCAATAATTACCTTTTCGCCAAGTGCCTTTCAGTTCTAAAAATATTAAAATTATTTCATCCAAGAATACGAGTTAAATCAGGTTGAAAATTATTTTACAAAATATCTGATATACCAAAATTCTATAAATTTCTTTGTGTTATATGTTAAAAAAAGATTTTTCATGATATTTAAAAATGTATATTTATATTTTAAATCTATAAAAAAAGTAAATCATTCCAAATTATACGTAAGGTTTGCTAACTTTGTTACAGATAGATCATTAAAGAATAATATTAGTTTCGTATTTGAAAAATGTTTTTAATGAGAATTGTTGAGTAAAAAATAACATACTGCCAAGAAATAGAAATTATTTTGCCAGTATCTAAGTCAGGTACGCTAAAAGAAAACTAACAATTTCCTCGAAATACAGACTGCTTAGAAAAACTTGATCGAAAATGTAATTAGAGACTAATGAAGAAAATGTAATATAACTAGATATTATTTTTTTCACAATTACGTTAAGAAAAATAATGTTTCTTTGTACTTATTTTCACTTTTATTTATCAAGATCAGGACCGGTTTCGCTCAAGGCAAGCATTGTCAACTGATTTTGATGAAAAATGTAAAAATAAGTACAAAGGAATATTGTGTTTTTCATAATATAATGCCTTTCCACCAAGTATTGACAGTGAACACCCTAAAAGCGAAAATACGCGTTATTAAACTTGAAGCGAACGAGTGGTTTTTTTATTCTAAATTGTATTCTATGTTTTTCCAAAGAAACAAGAATATAAGATTTATTTAGACGTTCAGAATAGCAGAATCAAAAAGTTGTGACACGGTATTCGCAGGTGAGAATAGTTCACCTGAAAGTTATCTCTGATCGAACACGAAGCGAGCTATATAAATCATTTGTTTTTGATAACACGAAATAAAACTTTTTCAAAGGGTTTCATTGAAAATTCTGGATGTAAGTTACATAGAATAAATCCAACATCTAAGTGAAAACCAACCAACAAAACTTAACCGTTCGAAAAGAAAGATTGGACCGCGAGATTGATATGAAACACGTTTTCATTCTTTTTCGCCTTTTTTCATTTGTAAGTTTTCTCACTCCAGTTGCCCTTTGGTTTTTACGTACAGTTGGTTTGTTTTATATAAACAATCATTTTTTTATCATCATCATTATCAGACCTATAATAAAATAATTAATTTTATTCATTTTCTCAATAAGTATTTAGTTTGAAAAACATATCACGTTTAGAAGCTCCATTAACTATAAAACTGACCGTCAAACAAAAAGTATCGTTGTTAAATTTATAATTAATTGAGAAATTGCTAAATTCTATCGTGTTAAAATATGACGATATTTTAAACATATTTGGATTTTTTTTTTTTATATTATAAAATGCATGTATGAATTTTCTTTTAAGCATAGTTTGTACGTATTCGTATATTATTACGCATTTTAAATTAATTTATATTTTGCTTATTTCTTGCCAAATAGACCAGTTTGTTAAATGGGACTAGCTAACTAAAAAAACATTTTTAACTATGCTTGACCTTCTTTCAATAAAACAGTAGACCTTTTGACTAAAAAACAGGTTTCACGAAAAAAAAACTGTAAAGATGCTCAATTAAGATGAAGAAAGAAACAATACTTCTTGTGAAAAAACTGTATAAATGTATATAAAAATACTTTGCTTTTTAGCTCTCAACTTTGTGTTATATTTAAAATATGGTAAAGTATTAATAGTGGAAATAAAATATTCAAGAAATTCGCAAATCCTTTCGTCAACCATTCAAAGAATTTCATTGAAAACTGATATCAGAATCCTGTAACCTTCAATTGATAGCCGGGATTATATATTATTGTAGAAAATTTATCTCATAAAAGCATCTTTTTATTGTAAATACGTTCGTCGAAGCTTCCATAGAGAGCTTATTGAAAGTTGTATTTCCCCTGAGTATTGTGTTTGTGCACCTATCGAAGTCTACGCGCGTACAGCGCCATCTACTGGTGAAAGTCGGAACCATCTCCGCAGGTGAATTTGTGCGGAACTAGGCAAAGAAGCTTGCCAGCGGCAACGATAATATACAAGAATTGATTCAACATCTTCCATTATAGATTGATGAAAGCGTTAAAAGTTCCTTTAATATATTTGTTCACCATTAATCAGTTAAACTTGTAGATAATAACGTTAATTTTACAGGATGCTGATTGTCTTGTGAAATTGACGAGTAACTGTCCGAGTGCATACTCGGGCAATATTGTTGTTCAGTAATTCACTATTTTTTTAGTGCGATTCGTTCGATACAACAACATTCGTCAAATTCCTGTAAAGATACCGTAAACCGTGGTAGGAGCCAGGGGGTATCCTCACGATTGACGAAATAGAAACGGTTTCTTTTCACTCGCTCATTTGAATCACTCGTTGGATCGCTCGGCCAAATCCGGTGCGTAACGTTCAAAGTACTTGGTTGGTCTAAAAAGTCATTAGAGAAACATAGTCTAGTGAAAGTTAAGAACGTTTTTAACTTGTTTTATGTCAATAAAACTGTGATGAGTTTCAACAATAATAAAGCTTAAAAATATTACAAAATCGTTAAAATGGTGTTTAAAAACAAATATTATTTAAAAAAATAATAGCATGAACTTTGCAGACTTCTAGATCTAGCTTTTGGTGTTGTCTGTAAGGAAGGTGTCGGAGATGTTTTGATGACCGCACGTTTGAAGGGGATATCCCGCTGGAGGTTATGCGATGATCAAAGGCTTCTAAGGAATCAAACGTGTATATTTTTCTCACATACGTAAGAGTATATATTTCTGTTTGATATTGAACATGATTCCATAGCATTCGAATAAATTTATGATTTAGCAACGCCAGTGAAAAAAAACTTAGATCTTAGCTTTTTCGGTAACTGTAAAAATAGTTTTAGGCTGCATATATATGTAAATGTAAAAAAGTCATTTTAATATATAAATATATAACGTAGTAAATAAGTAATACAAAACATTTTTAACAAATTGTATGCACGTACTGCTTTAAATCGGAGTGTGTATTATTTTATTACTATTTATGATATCTCTTAGAGTTTAGACATGATACAATAATTTATTAAGTTAAAGTTCAAACCAGAAATCACTGTTGAATGAATGCGTGATATGGAAGAAAATAAAAAAAAAATCTTTAAGTGGAAATTTATGAGCTTTTTTGTTTCAACTTGTGAATCTTTGTAAATAAGTACCTAGATACTAGGCATCGAAACCCGGAACTTTTTTTTGATCTTGGGATTTTGAGATTTACAATCTTTCAATCCCGGAACTGATTATTCATTTTTTACATATCACTAGTTTTAATACAACTTAATAACTGGCATTACATTTAACTGGCAAAATGACTTTTTTTTTTCATAAACCACAGTTGTTTGAGATTAATTAGAGCTGAAGAAATATCACAAAAACCTTTGTCAAAGATCTCAAATTAAAATTGAAAACAATCTTATACCTCCTTCAAAAAGAAATTATTGTAGTTTGCAAAAAGAAACTATATTTGTCTTAACCCTCCAAGGACGAGCGTGACCATATGATCACAGTAAACACCGTTGTCTATTGATCCCACTATTCATCTTTTTCTACCTGAATATCGTTGCTTGCACTCATATTTGGTTAAGAAGGGTACAGACTTCAGTTAGTCGTCAGCCGCGGGGACAGAAACGGCCACCAAAATCACATGCGATTTTTTGAATTTCATTTTTTTTTTATGGACTTTTTGAAACTGTTAGTTATTTTTTATCAAAACATCAAATTATTTACAGTTTTTTTGCTAATATATTTGTATTTATATTATGTTGATCTAAAGAGGTCAAATTGTAAATATTTTTAAAAATTCGCGTTTAGCTATATTTCAACCCCGAATGTTTGCGTGACCATACGGTCACTTTTGTCTTTACTACTGTTCGTACACAATATTACACGGTCATAAAAGGATGAGCATGACCATATAGTCATGCGGAGTTTCTATACAACGACTTTAACCAAAAGAAAAAATTATTACCATAGTAAAAATAAATACAATGTAACTTTAAATTCAAATTTATTTAATAAAAAAAAAACTCTTTCTATTCATGAATCGTTTCGTCTGGCGCAGTTTAATTACGAAAATACATTAAGTGAAATACAGCCTGCTCAAAAAAAGCCAGCCGAAAATAATAATATCGCCATCACATCGCCCCGCGTCGTTTCAGTAAGAGCGGCTAAATAGGAAGCTGCAAGACCATAAAAAAGTGATCAGCGAAATATCCCCGTTGGTCATTAAATTAAGGACGAAAGTTTTGGGCCACATTGCACAGCTTGCCGACTGACAAACCGTTTTCTGAAATCTGCATTTAGTTCTGAATGACAAATGCAAACCACTCTTGAGATACGTCACGATTGTTGCAATGAAACGACAGTTCTTAAAGAATTTATCATGTCAATAGACTTTAAAAATAATGTGGTAACACTGCTTCTTAGATATAATATAATATATCGCAATTTTAATTTAAAGACTGAACTGGTTGGTTTGATATTTTGCCACTTATCTTACTAAGAAATCAATATTGACGATTTTAAACATGTTTTTTTTTTAATTTCCAAGCGCGGTGAATTTTAATTTTTAAATAAAATTCAGCGCAGAAATATTTAATTTGATAATTGGTTGTGTTGACGCCAATTGAATCAACGTCGAGCTCATCGAAAATGTAAAAAAAAATTGTTGAACAACCAATATCCATGCGTTTTGCCACTTATAACCCGGATTTCTCTTTTCAGAATATTAACGCGTTCGTTTGTATGGATTAACTTGAACTGACATTCAGAATTAGTTTACCTGTGCGCCATTATTTAATATATTATACAAATACAAATAGCTTTTGTGGTTTTTTTGTTCATTAATAAATAAGTGCTGATTTTCAACACTTAGAATTATGATTGAGATTATTTGAAATAGTCAGTTCTGGATAGTGGATAAAAAAGATCTTTCACAGATTTCACGGATCGCTCAGTTTGTGTGTATTTGGAAGTATGCAAATATATTATTATTGCGTGGACTACTAGAACAAAAAAGCTTTTAATAAAAAAATATAAGTAAGCGTTTGTTAGATTTCATAAAAAAATATAGCCTGAGCGTCAAAATTGTACAAAAAAAATAAACATAGTTTTGCAAAATAATAATATTCTATTTTTTCTGTGGTAGAAATACTGAATAGATATAAACTGAGCGATTAAGAAGCACGATTTTGTCGAAAATCCAAGCTGGAGGAAGAAGGGTAGACATTCCTTTCTATTCACGGGGAATATCTCATGCGCGAGAAGGAAATTTGGCTTTTTGTACTTTTTGTGAGAATCAACTTAAAAGCCGAACTAAATACTTCCTCCCCAAATACACATAAGCTTCAAGCAGGGGTGGTTAGGTAACACATATATCAATCCGTACGTATACATTAATATATGTATGTGCATGTGGCTGTACTACAAGATATTTTTTCATCTTATAATATTTGCTTATAAATATGTATTTATTATTTACATTACAAATATTACTACATTATTGTTTTTGAAATGTTATAAAGTCTATGATATTGTTGAAAATGAATAAAATCATTATAAATTGATAATTCGATCAACTGAGTAAGCCCCGACAAAGTCAATATACAACTATCGTATATGTATATTTATTTATACCATATCTTCTCTCAATGAGAATTGTTAATTCAGCATGTCAATAGAAATTTTTTCCACAAAAAATACTTATTTCTTGGGTCACCCAATAGTTTTTTTAGAAAATATAGTATGGTGGACTTGTGAGACCTAGTACGCCTCATTTTTAGTATCTGATACGAGAAAGGTAATTCATTCACACAATCAGAAATACTTTAATTATATATCTTTAAAAATATGGTGTTTTTCATATTTTTTAGATAATAAATACTATCAACATAAATTAATCATACACAATTATTTTTTCCATTTTTTTGTTTTAATATGTTTAAATAATATTAATTACTAAATACTTATAAAATAACAATCAATTTACATGCATTGGTTAAAAACAAACTATTAGGCAAAAAATATACATATTTTCTTTTAATATTCGGTAATAATTGTATGTTACTTGTTTCACGTGTATAATATGACAAAAAAAACATTTTTATGCACATAACATGTTCTTTAATAAATACTGTATGTAGACTTGGTAATATTTCAGCAATAATAATCAATCGATCTCTCAGAAAAGTATAACATAAAATATTATAGTGTTGTAATGTCCAGGCGTTAACCACTTTTTTAACAACGTTTTTCTAATAAAAAAAATCGTTACGGCTTATTTTAATATAATGGTATTACTGATTTCATGTATATGTATTTTTACTGTATTTTTTTTCAATTATATTCATAAATTGGTAATGAAATATAAACTTTAGTTTGTCATTAATTAATCGTTAGAGAAATCCTTAGAAGTTAAGGTATTTCATCTATAATGTTGTTTTAAACGTCATTGACGTGGGGGGTCGTGAGTAATGACGAAAACATAAACACAATACAAAACCAAAAAAGAAAAAGTATTCAACAAAAGCTGGGATTTCTTTTTTCCCGTGACTGTTCAATAGGCAAGCAAGTACAATACAATTGAGCTGTGAGTAAGGAAGCGTTGACTTCTTTCTCTTTGTGCGATTGTGAGGATTATGAAGAAAAATATAGAGCGGAAAAAAGTTGCCTTGGAATTTTTTCAGTTCGTGAATGCAGCTCAGCTACGGATTTGATGGTTATGTAGACACATTAAACTACAATTAAAGTTCTTAGTGCAATAGCCATTTAAAAAAAAAACATTTGGCCTATTTTTTAGTTATTTATACAATGTAGTTTATCTCAAGAGAAGTTTTTACTGAAACTGTTTGTTACTTAGATATTTAACACTTTCTTTTTACATACTTTGGCAAGATTAGTGGTAAGTTAACACTTCTTGTTTTGCATCTTTTAAGGATCTTTTGGATGAAGGAAGTTTATAGTTAATATAGTTTATAATCGTTATACAGGTGTTTTGATTCTCAATTTTCTCGCACAAAACTTTTACATTCACTTTCTACGTACTAAAAAACTACACTTTAATATGAAGTTTGTGAATTTTTCAAATAAAAGTACAGTAAAACCCCATTTACACTAAAGTCGGACAGTATAATTCGGGGTAGTGTAATTGGGGGAGTGAATCTCATACAAAAATAGGGATTTGGTTTTTTCCGAAAAAATGCAAAACTAAGAGTTCCCTTAGTTTTGCAAAAAAAAAATATGGACGAAATATTAATTTAGTAAGTGATAAAATGCAAAGCGCGCCAAAATCCAACACATAGACAGTCGCCCGGCTATACGTGTATAGCCTGGCACGTGTTGAATACACAGACGCTAGCTAACATTTGACTGTATGCGCCGCACAGACGACCGTCTCGTAGCAACGACAATGGAATGCGATAGTGCAATTGGGGCATTTGCGGCGAATATTTCAAGCCAGCGCGTTATTAGGGCTTACACTTTACTTTATTTACGGTTGGATAAAATAAGTGTATTTTGATAAATATGTGTATGATTGCGTTTGAATTATTTACATTTAGTTAATATCTATAAGAATCCGCAAAGAGAAGCGATTTTTTTTTCACATAGATAATATGACATTTGACAATATAAACAAGAAACTAAGAACATTTTGTGGTAGTCAGTGGCAATACTTACAATATTAAATTTTGTTAAATCTATGTACGATGTCTCTAAAAAATCTTGGAATAAGTAAATGACTTAAAAAAATATGTTTAAATAATACAGTTTTATGTTCTATAGCAACAGTATATAATTACGGTTTAATTAAGGCCCATAAACGAAGCCAAGTATATAATCATATTATTATGCCCAAAAGTATGAAATGAAAAAAAAATGTTGAATGAACGACCAAAGTCACTTATATTTAAACTTATCTTCTACTCATACCTTCAACTAATATAAAAATCAGGGCTGAGAGCCGTGTAAAAAAAAGACAACTCCGACTCCGAGTTTTTTTTTTCAATAATTTCATTTTTACTTATATATTATATATGTATTCCATCAGATCATCTTTAGTCAGCCAAGCATGGACTTTGGCTTATTTTGTTTGAATACACATACTAAAATATATTATGTTTCATGCCCCTAATTTTTCACGACTCCAACTCCGACTCCACAGCCTCGATATAAATACGTATATTGTAAGAGTAACATTTATTTATAAATTTTCCTAATAAATGAAATGTTTAAGGTTAGGTTCACAATGTAGATACTCTATTTACAGTGACGTCATAAATACAATCGTTATTTGATAAACTTAAGTGCAGCTCTATGTTATTTTTTGCTGAAAAATAAATTCTCTCTTCTTACGAAGGTCTACAAATTACTCACAAATTGCCTCGTAAAATCGCAAATGGAAATGGGAAACACTCAAAACATGGCTAGATAATTAATATAATAGAACGCCCCACATGGTAGTGCTTTTAACGCCGTAATACAAAAATCAAAACATATTAATTAATCTTATTCAGTGTGGCATTAAAATAAATTAAGTAAAATACTCGTAATATAAATTGTAATGACTTAAAGCTATGTAAAAATGTATGTGATATAATTCATGGTTTTTTACGATATTTGAATAAATAATTTATTATAACGAAATATCTACAATCAAGTTATGTATTATTATATTTTTTTAAATACGCAGTCGTTATTCAACGATTATTTGTTTTGTTTACATAATATATAGAAATAAATTGTTAATTATTTTGTCTTCAAGTCACTATCATGAGAAGATAACTGATCTGTGTCAGAGACATTAGAATTTTCATATAATATGTTTTGTAAAAGAGTGATTATGTATAAAGTGTGTATTTTTAAAAAAATCCGTTCAAATATCCATCCATAAAAAAAACAAAAAACTATCAAAACAGTACAAGAAATGTACACTAAAATTAGGATATCGATTTATAAAGATAAAGGAATTGTAAACATAAGTGAGATATTGAGGAAATTTTTTCCCAAAATGTTGCTATACTGCCATTGATAGATGTCGTCGATGTTAATTATTGAAGACTATATAATTTCTGTTAAAATTTTAAACTAAGCAATCTTGCAAGCTAGAAAAATCTCTGGCTGCGGATTTGATTGAGATAGGAAGCAAGTTTATGTCGGCAAATAAATTATTGGTAAATTATTTCACCGCGAATATAACTGAAAATAAGCAATTGTTGATTGGGTATTGTGATGGTGGGAAGTTTAGAATGATATTGATTTATTTGACCTTTTCATCTCGTATCAAAAGAAGAAGAATCATTTTTTTAATTTTCTTAGGTACACAACGTTCTACCTAAGGCTTCCAAACCGGTTTAAACCGAAACCGGTTAACCGGTTTTTCGGGTGTTTCAAAAAAAACAAAATCCGGTTTATTTTGGGCGGATAAGCGGGTTAGTTAAAAAATCTTTTTCTGGTTTGAGCACCACAAGATTTTATTAAACTATTCATATGTAGAGTATAATTATTTAAAAATGTTGTATATAATAATGGTATTATAAGAAGTATAATATAATAAAGTACTGTATATATAATAATAACAAGTATGTAGTCGAAATCGACAACTAGTCGAAGTCGACTACTATACTCCTTTCAATCAAATATCTGTCAACACGAAAGGATTCTCATAATATGATAATAAAATAATGATGATAAAACAAGTAAACCTTCCGAACGAAAACAGCGATATTTTATCTACGTTCTAATTGTATGCACTAATTGACTGTTTTTAAGTAATCAAGATACTTTTTTTTAAAACATTGGTTATTGGGTACAAATTTGGTTTTTTGAAAATTAATCCGGTTTAAACCGGTTACCCGGTTTATTTATTTGAAAAAAAACAAAAACCGGTTGGATTAAATGTCTGGTTAATTGGAAGCCCTAGTTCTACCCACTACACTCATCTAACAAAGTATATTTCACAACTTAACAACATTATTCGTATTAAAAAATTTCTTCAATGCACTGAAGTGTGCAGAACGTTCAATAAAAGTATCAAGATAAAATAAAGCGGCTTTTATAAATTGAATCACAATCGCTTTTTATAAGACTAGGCAAACTCTTTTAATGCCTTATAATTTGCCCTAGATGCAATTCATTCAGCATGTTTTACTGGGCTCATCTTGAGCAATTTTTACCGTTCGTTGTTCATTTTTGAAAATTTCGAAACGATATGATAACCATCCTGAGAAATATAAATGCATTTACACTATTAAAATTTCACTAACCAGCAAAGATGAAAGAGCTTGGCTACAAAGTGACCATGGCCAGTTATGAATTGGCTGTTCCAGAAAATTTTAGTAAAACAATTAAGTATCTCCATTCGCCAATTTATATCCGGAAAAAAATATACGTTTTCATGACCTTGGAAGAATTTTCCTATTTAAATCACAGGAGAAAAAGAATCTTATATAAAAATATTCAAAACAATTATGATGAATATCAAATAATCTGAAAATTATAACAGCCTTTTCGAATAAATGATTCTTCATTGGCATCAATTTGTACGAATTATAATTTAAAATTTAACTGCGATATTAATAAAAAACAATAATAATAAATTACAAAACATGGCAAGTAATTAAAGCCATACTTCATATGATAATTTACTTATCGAGTTATCGGCGGTGGAAAATCACGTTAGCAGCTGAAACGATTTCCATCGACGTGAAAATTTGAGCTTATGCTTCAATTAACTAAAAGCTATGTTGCAATAATTTTGGCATCCAATTCGATACAACTGCTAACACTACCTCAGATTTATTGATGATATTTTTTTTTATATAATCAAAGCTAGAATTTAACTTTAGTTGTAAAGTAATATATATATATTTATATATATATAAACATTATCACTTTAAGGGTGTTCACTGTCAATACTTGGTGGAAAGGCATTATATTTAAAACAATACAATATTTATTTGTACAATTTACACTTTCATTTAAAAAGGTTTGGTTTCGCTCATTTCAGTTGATAATGATCTTTATGAGCAAAAACGTTCTTGATATTTTTTTATTAAAAGTGGAAGAAGTACAAAAAATATTGTATTTTTTTAAATACATAATACATACAATTGCTCAAGCATTATATATATGTTATTCAAATTTTATTGCTTTCGTATTATATAAATACAAATTGAAAATGTAGTTTCGTTGATTTGAAATTGAAAACAACCAACTGTAACATTCTTTGCGATGGAAAAAATACTTTGGCGACAATATCAATCTATTTATTTCAACAGTATATATAAAAATTAGTAATAAATACTTTTAAAACAAAAAATTAAAATTAAATACTTAAAGCTGGTATTTTTATATCCCTAACTGATGTGTGCAGAATTTCATCAGAAGTGTTTTTTTATTTTATATAAAATTAAAACTGTACTTTTCTCGATATCTTACAATAAAACCAAGTTAAAAGTGTTGAAAAATGTTAAAGTTTCAATTGAATTTTTCGTCTTTCAATCTATGAACAGTTTTCAATATATAACAATTTGTATTGTTTGCGGCCAAGTTATTTAACTGAATACAAAAGAACACTGCCTTAGAAATCTATTCCAACCAAATGCGTTATATAATTCATACATTTGGTAAGATAAGTTACATGACATTAAACGCTAAGCCGTCTCAAAATTCTAGAGAATTGTCTTTTATAAAGTTTACGAATATTTGTGTGAATCATATTAATATTTTTTCCACTTTAAGATGTCACTGGCATAGAAAACTTGCATTAATATTCGCCCTCAAGCAAACGAAACAAATTTTAGGTCAACTTATTCATTAAACGAATCTAGCACACGAACGCACAGAAACGTTTTTACGCCTTATAGTGCAAATGGTCCAAAAGTATAGTAACCTGCTTTTGAATGAGTATATGCGACAGTGGAGAAGTCGACTCCATCCACATTGCTCTGGGGCATAATTAAGAGCCTTACCATTTTCACTGTTCCACTCCAGCGTGCATACATACAGCGAAACTCAACATGAAATTTTTGCTTGCACATAAACAATTTTCATATATGTTTATACGCAGAGCAAAATAAACTCACGGCAGAGTATTTCGGCAGCTTTCTACATATTATTAGAATGTACGTATTCAATTCAAAAAAGCTCGGTAATGGTTTAAAATGGTTTCCAGCAAATAGTTTTAAGTGCTTTTACAAAATGTTCATTTTATGGCAGTTTCAATAGCTTCAAAGCCTCAGTGTGAATGATGGCTTATATTAAAGTTATTAATTACTTTCTTTGAATTTATTTTCAAACTTTTGAGATTTTAAGGTAAGACACTAAGTATAAAATTAAACTTGAAATATTCTTTTATAAAAATACGTCTAGATCCATTTGATGTGTAAGTTTTTGAAGTAGAAAATTAATCTTAACATATTAAAAAATAAAGCCTTCACAATAAATATCACGAGATGTTTAATGCTCGATTTTTGACACAGGTTGCCCAAAACATATATTTATGAAATAAACTATTTTAATTGACTAAAGTATTTATTGTATAATAAGATATGTTTTGTTGCGGGAACGTATGACTTCATTTAATAGATTGATTAGCTTTAAGCATGCCCTTTTAAGTGTGATCGTTGTAGAAGTGAGGTGGAGCAACGGATTAACGATCAGTGTATATTATTACTATTTTTTCTAACTAAGCTCACAATGTTAGAAAATCTATATATTAATAGTCGATAAAATAATCAAAAATAATCACCAATAATCACAAATCACAAATATGGTCGTACTAATGTCCTCGGGTCTTTTTCTTCTTCTACGAAATATATTTGTTGGCGTACTTGAAAATTAGTTGAATAAAATATATATTATATATAATGGAGGTCTATTTCTGATATATATAATAAAGGTCTATTTCTGCTACTACGAAAAATGATTGTTAGCAAACTTAAACATTATTCCAAAAAATAAATAATTTACAATTTAAAAAATGCAGGGCTGTCGATATATGCCCCGAGGTATATTTCTGCTACTAAGAAAAATGATTGTTAGCAAACTTAAACATTATTCCAAAAATTAAATAATTTACAATTGAAATACTGTCAGGCTGTCGATATATTTCATTTACTTTAATAATTTCTGGCTAATTCAATAAATAGGTGTGTAATTTATTTTTTACGCCAGTAAATTTTCTGACTACTTAAAAATGCAACAAAAATCCCCCCGTTGAGGTTAACGGGCTTACAGATAGTTTGTTTTTCATATTCAAATGAAACATCGGTTATTTGTTTAGCATAAAGTTTTAGAATAACTGAAGATAGTGGCCATAATCAGAGCCGTGACAATATTTTATAAGAAAAATAGAAATTATTTTTTTCCGTTTTTTTGTTTTAAAATGAAATTTTAATTGGATATGATACACTAACGATAACAATGAATTTTGTTTATTAAAAATGCAGTGCTACAATTTTTTAAATAGATGGACTAAAAAAATGAATGCTATGTAATTTCCACAGTAGACTTTCATTAAATAAAGGACAATAAATTCTCTACTGATAGTAATATAATGCTTCCTTTTTTTAACCATTACACCTGATTAAGAACCACTCTTAAATATTGTGTATATGCGCTATAAAGGAAGCTTTTAATAGAATGCGTTAATTGAAGAGTGATTAAAATGCAAGTCAGTCGTGTAGTCTCTCTTTTATAGAAACGCATGATAAAATATTGAGATTACGAAATAAATAGTCTCAAATCAATTATCATCGTAAGGAAATGGATGAAGTAGATGGAATTAGCGTAAAAACATCACATATGTACATTCACGATTGCATTTTTGCAAATGGACTAGAAAAAATTCTGTAAAGTAATTAACAAAACTATAAATATAATATCATATGGTTTTATAAACATTTATTGCTGAGTTTATTACAGAACAATTTTAAAATATCTAAGCAGGCTCGTTGTATCAGTAAATTCACTTTTAAAGTGCAGAACCAACACGTTGGGCAGAAACATTCGTATATTTTTTTTATATTTTAATAACAAATCAAACATTCTTATCTCACTCAAAAGAGAGATATTTAATTCTATCATAACACCGGATATCGTATTAGTATATTGGCTTTTTTGAATCGTTCAAATTATGTACATTTACACAAGTTTTGACACTTTATTTACTAAACGTCAGCTTAAATTCATCTGTGTACTTGATCGCCTAAAGATGCCGAAAGGCGAAACCTGGGTCGTTAGTGACAAAACTTATGAATGTACATGATTTAAAAAATCAATATTAATATTGAAATTCCACCAAGCCTTTTCAGTCAAAATTTTAAATTAATATATTGGCATTCAAAGCTCATTTACAGTGATTAAAAAAATAAAAGCTTTAAGCTGAAGTCTATAGGCCAAAAATAATTATATTATTCATAAAATTTTATTAAAAAAATAATATTGTTTTGTAATTGTTTCAAAGATAATTACTTGCAAAGCAATATATAGAGAATATTAATTGCATATAGACGCACTGAGTTGGAGTTCTAAATATTAAATAAATATTAATGTAATAATTCCGTTACTAATGGCTCATATATGATTAAATATTATCTGAAAGCTTCACACTCGATCATATAGTCTATAAATTAAAATCAGGATACAATTAAGCCGCGAGAAATATTACGGAATCCTAAGCCGCGGTGGGTAAACAGAATTAAGTATTTAAATAAAGATCCTCCCAGACATAAATTCGGCGCGGGCTTTATTCCAAACCTAATTTCACAACTGTCAGCATTGTGCAGGTAGGCGAACCATCGCAGGAAGGTAATTTCTATTTTGTTTCAAAATACCAATTAAAATGCAAAGTACTTAAATCCACACACGAAATATGATTGCGCACCCTTTCTAGCTTCTCTTCATATACAAACGACTGTATTGCTTCCTCGTCGTACTCACTGCTCATTGTTGCAGAGGCGTGGATTTGGAAACTGTTATTTTAGTTTCAAAGTGAGGAACTGACCGAGGCATTGAGACCATGCTGTTTTTAGAAAGCTAAAAAGAGGTTTTATCATTATATTTCAATATCGTGTTTGAGATAAGTTTTACTGCTAGAGAAAATTGGTATATTTATTTGTAGTGTGTGTTTCAACAAAATTACAACAAAAAATTAACTGTAAATCTGAAATACATACGTCTGAGATATACAAATCTTTTAGATGATTGAAAAAAGAAAATTGTTTAAAATTAAAAGAACAAAAATAAGTTAGTATTTCTCAGAACAAATATCTAATCCGTTTACTTGGATTTCAACCGTCCTGATAGTTCTGGGCTTATTTGAATGGTAATATATAAAATGTCATATATGTATATACATTAAAGTTATTATAAAGTTAGTCTTCTTGTATAATACAAACTGATTAAATGAAAAATTAAATCATAGATTTTTAAAAAATTGAACAATCATACGAAAATACTTTTGTTTATTAAGTAAATTAATTCACCAAGATTACCGACAAAAAAATCAAAAAGAAAGAAAACGAGTAGACTGGTAGACTGGTAGAATATTTTTTTCATATTTTCTGTGCTGTTTATATAAAACTCTTTTAATTTAAGAATTTTTTTTGAAAGATTGGTCGTGAACGTCATCAATTGCTAAATTAAAATTGAATTTTAATGTGTCTGACGTGAATTACGGGAAATAAAACATAAAATGATGTACTGAATGTACTAAAATGAAACAGGACTATAAAAATTGCACGCAAGTTGCCGGAAAATGTAATTTCGGGCATGTAAGATTGTAGTTTCTCTGTATTACTACTTTCTTACTTGTCACAAAGTAACATTCAATATCCTCTTTATTTGTATTTGTTTTTTTGTCACTATATGCAAAGTAATTTGTAATACATATTCAAATTTATTAATATTTTTTTATTTTTTATTTTGTAGTGGAACTTCTCTGGAAAAAAAGACAAACAAGTTGGTACTAAAGTTTGTCCAGTTTCAATGTTCAATATTCAAATCACGCTTTCGATAGAAAATCGGTGTGGGAATTTGAACACTTTTCGTGATTTCCATTACTTTTTTTATACCTACAAACAACGGATTTACAGATTGTTGCTTACGGATTCGTGATTTATAGTTGGTTCATATTTACGAATTCTTTTTCGAATTTGGTTTAATGATAAATTTTGATATTGCGTAGATATTTATAATGCGTTATAACTTTGCCCACTTTAAATCAATGATTGTATTATGTCATAATAATGCTAAATAAAAATATTACATAAATAAATGTTTCCTTAAGTTTTTATTTGTATAAAAAATTGGGTTATATGGGGTTGGGTAACAGCTTAGATATATTTGAATATGTGTCTTCGAAACAATCAAATCTCATTTTATATTGAAAATGAACTTCCACAAAATTACTAACGAAACCATCGAAGATATAATTCTTTCATGATCTATGAATGCGCTTAAAATTTATTGTTTTTATTTTAATGTTAAAGAAACACCGAAACACAATTTTATTCAATATAATATATTTAATCATATAATTATAAAAGCTTCGGAATTGATGAAAATAAATGATTCAATTTTCTCCTAATCCTTTGATCGTAAACAAAATATGCAGCGAATAAAATGGTATTACCACAATTATAGTTATTTTTTCGTTCAAAACTTCCGTCTTTACTTTTATCAGAATAACAAACACAATAATTATAAAATTTTAATTATTCGAAAATGTGTGGGTTTCCTCACGTTTTGTCACTAACAAACAACTACTCGGGAATCGGTTAACAGCATTCAATAAAAATTAATTCAAATCATCACTAAAAAATTTTGAACATAGTTATAATATTTTTTTTTACTATTCTCGTTAATACACAATAGAAATTTTAAAAATATCCGTCAGTTCAAGTTGATCCGTGTACTTTCCTCGATATGCCAAAACGCAATATGCATAGTTAATGACAAAAAAATGGACATACATGTAAACTTTTAATATTAAAATTCCATGAAACACATTGAGTCTTAATCCTTAATAATATAAAAAATGATTAATTTTTGAAGCAGATATGCTGGGGAAAAATCTTATTTCAATACAGTATTAATAGACGGTTACAAAATATATTTTTATGATTTCCATCTTGTAATGTTATGTTGTATATTTACACTCCATTTTGTGTGATAGTAAAGAGACAGTAAAATTTTAAGCGTCTATTTTTGACAAAAAAACTATAAAAAATCGTATGACCACGATGTGCGGATATAGCCCAAGTGGTTCCCTTTCGGCACCCCCTCGACGGTTTAATTACCACTTCGTGTCGCCACATTGTCCGGTGGGCAGCCAATCATACTTGTACAGGATGACAACTACCGTTCACGTTCCCACTGGACTTAATGACACACGTTCAACGGGAGATTTGACACGTGGACAATCTGACGATTAAAAAACGAGAGCTTTTAATTGATGTTTTTTTTGGAAAAACCATAGAGAATGCACATATAGTGTGGTTAATGAAGCCATATTGTAGATTACTTTTGCGTTAAATAACTAAAATGTTAACACATTTTTCTGTTACTTTAGTTACTTGGTTATTGACTGGGAAAAGTTTATTGTTTTTCCAGATAATATTTTCGTTTTTTTTGAGACTGTATTTACCAGAAATTATTAATCACTTGACAAGCACAATTTTAATGGCGCAATATGTCACATAAAGAGATTTTGAATTTTAATTTTCTCAGTTTTGTTGTTGATTAAATGATATATTGATTTTCAAGATTAAATTTTAACGTACGGATTTATTAAAAAAAACATTTTTTTCCAATTGCAGCACCAAGAATTTACAGTTTTAAACCAAAAACTAACATAATATTGTATAATAGGGTAAAAATATCAAAGTATTTCAGTTCTACAGTTTTTTATATGTTATACGTTGATAGCTATTTCGACTTTCTAACTACAGAACTACAGTTCTGACGATGGCGAAAGCTGAAATAGCTATCAACGTATAACATATAAAAAACTGTAGAACTAAAATACTTTGATATTTTTACCCTATTAAAATGGAGTTCTATCAAGTAAATGCCAAATCAATAAATAATATTGTATATATATATTATATATATAATTATTGCAATGAAAAATATAAAGATATTCGTAAAGTATAAATTTGATGGTTTCCTCATTTTTTATGAAGAAATTATTTTTAATATTAAATTGAAATTATTATCAACTGCTTTATTTGTAAGCCGGCTAACTTCACATTAGAATACGATTTTAAACAACCATTGAATTAAAAAAAAATAGATACATAAAAATGCATAAATTCGGTACGGTTGACAGAATTATTTCAACTTGGCATTGAAATTTAGAAAATGTCATTAATCAAATTAAAAGTAAATATTTTTATAATTAAAATGTATGTTTGTTTTTACAACAAAGTTAGATTTAATTGTGTTTTTCATTATTTAATACTTAGTAGATAGTATAGGATTAAGCAAGCTCTGCTCTGTTATATTATATAATTGAGTATATTCCTGCTCTATATTTTTCGAGTGTGTCGGTTAAATAGTTTGCGACATGTTAAATATTATAAAAGTATATAAAACCATGTCTCTTATTACACATATCGGTATGATAAAACATCTGTATTTCGGATGTTGAGGGAATGATCCTATTGTGTGTGTTGTACCTCCTCTTCCTTCTAATAGTTCGCTAGTTTGCCACTGACTGTAGATAAGCAAGTGGTCGGTATATCTTGTAGTAATTATTAACTAACGCACAGCTACCTACCATGTTCTCCTTATCTGATGTGGTGCTTAATTGAAAATGTTCAATGTTGCCACGTAATTAAACTGATGTATCACTGCCTAGACCGGTTATTGTATCCCTGATTGATATATGACCAGAAATTATATCTTTATTTTTTATCGAGCATTTATTATATGAAACTTTCTATGAAATAAAAATCATACTTGGTTTTGAGGTTTTATAATATCGTCCTGGTTTTAATAAAACAGTTAAAATCCCACAATGTTCACCACAATTCATTTTGCAAAACACATCGAATTACAATTCAAAATATTTTCATGAAAACATTGATATGAAAAAAAGAAAGTTTACTTTTCGACCAAAAAAATGTGATTAATACAAAAATATTTAGTAAAAATATAAGACCATGGTAATGAACGAATTTATACTTTTATAAAAAGATCCTGCATGAAAAGTAATTCCTTTCGCATCAATTTATTTCTCAAATAATGCCATAATACAAAAATTCACTTGTACATTTTGCAAAAAAAATCCGCTAATAATTTTCATGACAGTTTAAATATTTTTTAATTAAAAGATCTAATTATTGTCTTTTGATCTTTCTTGAAACGTATTGTATTACGAACAGTATTTTTAGTAAGATTTAACAAACCTTTATTTTATGGCTGTGGAATAATAAAAAAATATGTTTTAGCATTCTTGACTTGTTAAAATCGCAAAATACCTGAATATAAAACAAAAATCATTACTACTAAGAAATAAATTTGTTTCATTGCATACAAAAATAAATCAAATGAAGCCATTAACAAAAAAAAAATCAAAGTAATCTTGTAAACTTTTAACATAATCCGAGAACTCTTTTAGAGTTGATTTAAATTCGCGAAATTTTAAGGATAGAGTAGAAAATCAACAATTTTTCTTTATGTTTGTATTCACTCGTTTATAGTTGGGAGCATGGAGGAAAGATGAGTAATGCAAGGGACAAGAAAACATGAAAACAGCTGTTGCCACTTACAAACAAGATCAAGTGGATTATATACTCTGCCATGTTGTTTCAAAACGTCGTTTTTTACTCGCAACGCTGTAAGAAAAAATAGCCTGTCGTAAGAAGTCAACGATATTTTTTCAGTTTATGAGATACCTAAATAGTATTGTAAAAAATATATATATATTCAATTTTAAAGAGCTTCTGTGAAGAATTTTATTTTGATTTTTCTTGTCGCTAACTTGATTAAATGAATATTTTTTATGGATTTGGCGTTAGTTGTGCGGAAGTTCATTTTATATAGTCTGTGGCTTAACAAAATTATCAAATTCAATTTACATAATATAATTAGGCATTTGGAGATACTTTATGAAATTTCACTATCAAATTTGAATAGTTTTATGTTGTTTATTTAAATAAGTTTTATCGCTAACGACCAGGTTTTGCATACCGTCATTTTCAGGCAAGTGCATTGCACGAATGAACTTGAAGGAAATAGTTATTTGTCGTGTATATAATCATTAGAACAAATCGACAAAATATTGTAGTTTTTTTTATATAATAAAGATATTAATGGCGTTTTAAATTAATTTTACTATTGATTTGATAGTTTAAATACACACCCATTTGATTTTATTTTTTTTTATGTTAACATAATAAAATATCTTTCTTATAATTCTTATTTGAATTTTTATTAATTTACGAATGAATACAATACAACTCTTTATAAAAAATAGAAACAACTATTCCAAAAGTTTCTCAAATATTTATGAAATTTAAAAGTGAATGGTTTGATGTTTGAAAGCATTTAAATAGTCATAAAAAATAAAATATTTTTTCCTGGGCATTTTTTTCCTGATTAAAAAGTTTCTAAAATACACGAATGGAATGTTTTAAATATAGATTTCAAGAAGGAAAACGAAAATTCTATTGATTTTGGTTTGATTTATCTGTTTGTAAGTTTGTATTATAAGTTTGTCTTAAAAATTTTACGAATGATTCTAAATTTTGTTTTGTAAAATATGAATGAATAATTCACAAATGCTAGATAATTAGCAATAAAGATATGATGTCTTAGCCAACTTAAAAGCTAGATAAAAAATAATTGTGCTTATAAATATGGGCATACTTGTATTATTATAATACAAAGATGTTAAAAGAAAACAGCAACCCTCGTAACAAAATGCCAAATATACTTTTAGTGAGTTGTTTCTGTGGAACGGAGGAAAAGATTAAGCGCCTGAGTGTTGCCCTATTAATCATATCATGTCTTTATTATGTCATCTGCTTCACCTTACTCCCCCTTCTTTGCTTCGTTGGAGCCCCTTTCCTTGTTTCACTCTCTATTTCCAGATGGGGTGCGTTGATGGCTTAAGTGGAAAAAGCATCTTTTGTTTTTAAGCTGGAAAATTTGGGTAAAATCTAAAATAAATTTTAAAAAATCACTTGTTACAGTTTTTAGATTATTATTTATTCCGTTTGCTGTAATAATCATGTATAAAGGCTTGAAAACCAGGGCTGTGGAGTCGGAGTCGGAGTCGCGGTATTTTGGACGGAGTCGTGAAAAATGTGCGGCTCGATTTTTTTTTTGAAAAATATATTTAATGATGTGTATTTAAGTAAAATAGTCAAAGTGTTAACATTTCATGCTTGGCTGACTAAAGATGATCTGATGGTATACATATGTAATATATAAGTTAAAATGAAATTATTGAAAAATTTCCTCGGAGTCGGAGTCGGAGTCGTCTTTTTTTCTCATGACTCCACAGCCATGTTAAAAACACAGATCAAATAATTTTATTGACATTATATTTTATTCGGTAGAATTTCATTGATAATAATTAAATACAGATTTTTTAGGTTCTATAATATAAAAAAAGTACATAATAAATTTTAACCATCTCCATTTTGCATTATTGAGTTATAACCACCACAAGCTCTGATGATAGCAGAAAGCAGAAATAAATATTATCATTTTTTTATAATATTCTTATTTATATTTTTTTCCTATTTTTACTTAAACAAAAATCAACGATAAAAGTGTCGTGCAGATGGAGTTTAGCATATGAAATGAAAAAAAAGTAACAAGTTAGATTTCAAAAAAAGTAAAGCATTTTCTCACCACTTTCAATAAAATTTATTAAACGACCTCTTATTTATGAATTTAATTAAATAAACATAATAATTTGCGTGTTGTTTGTTCAATGAGACTGATTTCATTCGCTCACAACAACGTGACAGGATTCTATTCTGCTTTGCTAATTGAAGACAATAAGCAAATCGGGAAGGGGGGGTTCTAGTACTTTTACTTTCAGAACCAGTCATTTAAATAGTCACATTAACATTAAGTGTACGCTATTGTGTAAATTTTAAAAGTAAACTATTTTAACAATGATTAAATTTGATCAATAAACTTATATATGATAAATAAGTTAGTAAAAATTTTCAATGCTTTTCAAAACTCAAATTTATTCAAAAGTACATGTTAATTTCGTGTTGTTTTTATTATCAACAAGCTGGCCCGACGAACTTCGTACCGCCTCAGAATCAATAAATGTTGTGTTAATTTATCGGATGAATTAAATTCAGTTTGAATGAATACTCAAAATGAATTAAGTTCAATAAATGTTCAAAATTCAAAATGAAAAGTATTTAAATTACATTGATGTAATTCACGTGGCACAGTCGATAGATTTAAAGGAATGCAGTAGATCAATGATTTGATTTTGAATTGTGAAGTTTAAATGATCCATATCTTTTTTCTTAGCCCGAAGAATTGCTCGTTCACTCGACCAATTGTGATTTTTGTGATTAGATGTTTGGGAACATTTTGTTGATGAAGCCGTCCTTCGTTGAGACGAAATTGCAAAAATTCGGCGGAATCGAAATCAATCCGTTCGATTCGTCAACAGGAACACGGCCGTTACCGACGATAGTCAGCAATTGCTTGGAGAAATCTTCGGCAGATGGATCGTTTAAAAATGCAACTCGCATGTTTATCGTTAGCTGAAGTTTCTTCACATAGCGCCACAGAGTCGATGTTTTGAGGCAAGCGTTTATTTCACCGGCAGCGGTCGATCTTGAAATGACTGGTAGTGTTTGGCGGAAATCGCCAGATATTTAAATCATTGCGCCTTCAAAACATCTTAAATCATTGCACAGATATTCGATTGAGTGCTTCCAATGCGCGTCTGTGCGTCATTGTGCATAAATCCCAGGTGATGATTTTACTTGCTACCAAAACTTTGGTCATTGCTGAGTGTTTCGCAATCTTGCATGTCAGTTTTTCAATCATTTAAAGGTTTAACGGATATTTCAGGACTGAATGAGCCGTTCGCCATCCTTCTATTAACGTGGCCGCTATTCCAGAAGACGAAACTGCTACAGCAATTTCGGATATCGCACGAACAGTGGCCATAATCAATGACATGAGGAATATCTTCCCATTCCCACGATGTGGCGTTGGCATTCCTATCATGACTAACAAAATGCCTCACATGAGGTAACACATGTCTTCGATCTAAATCAAAGCCTGGTTATTTATCTCTTCATTCACCCCGAGATCGGGATTCCCCGAACTGACACGAATTCGATGTAAAATGTCTTCTGACATGTCATCTTTGTACTTGTTCTACAGTTCACATGGATTCGATGTGAAGCATGTCAAAATAATGATAGAAAATAATGTGCTTATCTGACTTGGAGATTCAGAAACAATTTCTTCAGCGATTGTCATGTCCCAATAAGTATCATTTTCAAGCAAATTGAGCTGTTGACATGCAAGTAGAAAGAAGCATTCGTCATTTTTCGGATGAACTGTGTAAATGCGACCAAGAGCATCAATAGTCATTCGGGTAATCAGGAACCGCATCGCCTTGCTTTTGACGTTAAAATTTCTTCGATGTAGCGTTCCAAGTGTAATAACGTGTCATCTCAGAGTAAATCAACGTTCGTGCAAAATATTGTTGTCAAAAATTTATCATACCTAATTATAAACATAACCTTATTTCAATATTTCTTTCGTTTTCATTTCATATCATCGATTTCTTTTATTCTAATCCATATTCTAAATTTAAAATTATTTATAAGTCAATCGTATGCAAAAGAAGCAAAAACAAACAAATATAGAAAACAGTGCGATCTGGTGGATTTTTCTGAAACCAGCATACGACATTTTATCGTTTGAAGCTATTCGTCGTTTGAAAATCTTGTTCTGTATGAGAATATTATTTTCTTTATAATTTCTTTCTCGTGATAATTTTCCGATGTTTTAATGTTTATTCTGCTATTCTAGGTGAACACAAATTTAATAAATCAAAGATCATTGAAATCCGTACAGTAATTCTCGAGATATACGTGGTGTAAATAACCCCACTTTGTTTTATATATATAGATGACATAAATATAATTGCGGAGAGAAGATTTGGAAATGTCCATCAGTGAAAGCGACTGATATTGAGTATGAAAATATTTTTCCAAGTAAAAACAACAACAATTGAGTAACTATACCTTAATCACTTAACTGTTTTGAAGATATTAATATAGATAAATGGATAGGGCTAGGACAAGACTAGCAGTAAACTCATCACTCTCGCCAAGCTGCTTTATGTTTTAGAATTTGAAGAGTGAGAGAAAATTACAAATATACATATATTTAATAAAAATAATAAAAGATTTTTAGTACTTTTTCCACATAAATTTATTTTATCAGGACCGGTTTCACTCATCGCGAGCATTATCAACTGAAGAATAAAAATATATAAACAGTGCTATTAAACACCTTAAAAGTGATACATATATTTATATTTATTTATTTATATATATGTAACTATAAAAAGAGGGTATGTTAAATGGCAATAATTCTAGCTTTGAACTCTAAAAAATACTAAATAGACTATTGGCATCGAAAAAATAATTTAATTACAAATTTATTTCCATATAATATTCACTACGTTCTTTACGAGGGAATTTTTCGCGAGTAAATCGAAGCTACGATATTTTGTGTGATAACATTTTTGTATAAAATGATAATAAAATAATAAACTTACATAAAATGACTAGAAAGAATGGAGCGTAAAGACGCAGTTGCCGCGACAGAAAACGTTCGGTAAGAAGGCGACACGTTAGGTCCTCATATTTTATTTTAGAGTATAAATTTATTATTTTCTCCTTCCGTTCACCTACAACAGTCTCTCCTTTTGAGACTTTATGTTATATTGGATATCATGGTTCATGTAACATCGTGTTGTTTTAGTCTTCCCTTTTGGGCGAGCCGGGGCTATATTGCGGCAGAGGACGGGCTGAGGAAGATAGCTGGAAATTGAGGGTAATTTAAATTTATGCGGACGAATCGTGCGTTCAAGAATAAGTTAATTTATTATTAATGCCTGCTTTCTTTCTTTCTTTCCCTGTGTAATACGTTTAGCTGGTACTGTTTCGAATCAAAAGCACACAATCTGTTCCAAGTGAGCAATGCTGTTAATATTTTATGCCCTCTTGTGATATATTCTTAAGCAATTTCAATTCTATATCGAGCTTCATCAGAAAGACTGTTATCATTGTTGAAAGCTTGTCAAATTTCGAAAAGTATAATGCCATTTATACACGAAACAAAAAATAAATACAATAAAAAATGCAAATAAAAGTATTTATTTGAAATAAAACAATCAATAAGTATAATAAAGATTTGTAATGGTAAGAATCGAAATATTATTTTTCAACAAATTTTATTAACCATTTTGAATTTTGATTTGTTCCCCATTATTTATTTTAACCAATATTTAAACGATGATTACTCAGCTAATAAATAATACCAAAAATAAAAACATGTGTTTTTTTATAATTTAAGATTTCGACTGAAAGTTCTTGATGGAATTTCAATACTAAATTCGAATCGCTCAAATTATGTACATTCACACAGTTCAGTCGGTTCAAGTTCATTCGTGCACTTGAACGCCTGAAGATGCCGAATGGCAAAACCTGGGACAAAAATTGTGTGAATGTATATAATTTGAACGATTCCATTTTAAAAACATGTATACAACTCCTTCTTCTTACTTATGCTTGAAGAAGAAGAGTCATTTAAATCATTTTTTAATCAAATCTTCTGTCAAGTGAGGATAAAGCTGTTTTTGTAACGATTTCTTTCACATAATCTATAGCACAGTTTTTAAAAGTTTTATCTAGCAAACTGTTCAAAAATATTTGTCACTTTAAAGTTAATGGTCTTGGTTAAGCAGTTATTTGTCACTAAATTATAGTGACAATTATCAAGGACGTGCTGAAATACGTATTGGCTCACTTCATGCCTTTGTCTCAAATATACATAGATAAAGTCACTTATGACGAGAACATTGATTTTTTTTTATATTCAATTATAATTTTATTTTTGTATTGAATATTCATATATTATATTATCATGCTGGAGGGTGTCTTTGATTGTGGAAGCTTTCCAACAAGTAAGTAAATAAAATACTAGATAGTGGAATGAAAGAATGTTGGAAAAGGATAAGATCAATCACAAGCTCGATTTATTAAACAACCTTATTTGACGTGACTTCAGACTCCCTACAAGGCCATGTATCTTATGAAACAAGAATACTTCCGTACAGTCCACTTCAATAAAAAAGGCTTTGGAAATAATGATTAATGTTAATGGTGTACGCATCTATTTATTGCATTAAAAAATAATATGTTTGTCTTAATACCATCTGCAATAAAATGTGTATATTGAAAATTGATGATTATGATATTAATGACCTTATTGCTTAGTTATTTATTTTAAAATAAAATTACACTTTCAGCAATGTAAAATAATATACGTTGAAAGGACATTAATACTTGAACATATTGAACACTAAGCCGTACATAGTATGGATTAGGCGTTCCGGACCCATTTTGTGATCCAAGGATTTCGGGATTCAATTTTTTTTGTGTTTCGCCGAGATTCCAGGATTGATCACAATTGTTTGAGACTATTCGATAATTTCGGGATTCACAATTATTTAGGATGTGGGTTTTCAGGATTCCGGGACACTGGGAAAAGGTCTGAAATTGAGAGATTTTTTAAATAATCTACAAAAGAAGATGAAACACCCTCCCTTTTTGGCCGATGACTGATTTCGAAAGTTGTCAATAGCCGAACGATTTCAAATACCTGGGATTTTACGTTTTTTCCATGATTAAAAAAAGTAAGTGTTTTTTTTAGCTAGCTGGCTCATTTCAAATTTCTTTAGCTGGTTGGCTGGTTTAAAAAGAAAACAAGAATTTTTCACTTGTTATCCTCAATCTCGAACACTCGGGATTAGAATAGGATACCTTAATTACGAACTCAGTGTTTCTCTAGAGAAGCTCTCATCGTATTTGGTACGAACACATCTTAACATAGTTATAATTAAACAAAATATCCGCAGCGCCAATGGAAATCTACAAAAGTAACACAAGCACATCCTATAAGGTCAGTACTGTTACGCAATGTGTACATGTCGTTTTAGGTGTGTTAATTTTTATGTCAATGTAAAACGATACCATTATTAATGTACGTAACAACGACGTATTTTAATGAGAAACGTGTTAAATAATAAAATCCAAAATTCCGAAGAATTTTTTTGAGCTCAAAACTTAAATGCTTTTTGTTGGACAGAAAACTGAAAAGCACAGCTTGATTATTTTTTAAAACAAATAGTAACATATTCTGATTGATTTAAGATTCTAAGCATATATTTTTTTATAATTGCAGAGCATCTTTTTTTAATCGACGTAATCCTGTTAAAGCACAGATAAATATTGTGCATTCTAGACAACACCGTGAATGAAAGTTACTAATGTAAATGTTTACAATGACTGAAAATATAAAATTGTTAAAATCTGATATACTGAAAATAAAACCGTATTTTTTACTGATTTTTTACGAATGATATAAATAAATAAAATGCAGTCAAGATACTTGAGATTAAAAATTTGGAATTCCTAACTGAATATTTGGTGTTTATCATTTATGTTGTAATAGCAGTTCAGGCTATAATTAGTATATTAATATGTATATATCGACTGTGGAAAAGAAAAAGGACGTAACCCACACATATCAAATTTTAAAGGAGGCGCGAAAAAACGTGTTTTGATGATTTTCGGCCATATGCAAATTATGAATTCTACACAACCTTGAAGTGCACGAAGACTTCAAAACTAGTGATCAATTGACATAATCTAATTTTAATTAGTAAAATCGTCGAGGAAAAACCTTTATTTCAGTCTTTTTTCTTGGTTTTAAATTTTTTACAAGGTCATCTTTTTCCAACTTAAGCTAAATTTAGATACTAATTCGGCATTTATAGCTTGCATCTTTTTGATATAACGTGTATCAAGTTTGATACATTATGATTATCGAAAAAAACCTGTTTTGAAAAAACTTTTTTCTTTCCACAATTGATATGTATATATTAGTGATGGGATGGTTATCTACCTTTTTTAAAGATTTAAAAGTTTGACAAATAGTTATAATTAAGAACAAAAAGTGAAAAAAACGCGTAATGAAAAAATGTTTTGAAAATGATCTAGAAAAAAAATCGTAGAACGACACTAACATTCGCATAATACCTACATCAAAATGAAAAGTAAATATGTTTAAAATATGAAATATAGATTTTTGAGTATGAATTTTTTTTTAAAGAGTTGAAGAAGTAATTTTAACAAATGACAATAGTTTTAATCGTCACATAAATTACCATGATATTCTGATAGTTGGTTTTTTTTTCATTAACTTTGTCGAGTTTTCATTAAACGTAATATCGTCTGACATCTGAAACCTATAAAATACTTCGATTTCCTTTCTAGAGCAGAGCTTTTTTATTCGCCCCATAGTCCAACCACTTACAGTAAAAGAAGCAAAGGGACCGCCAAAGTGTTTTACATAAATTTTATATCTCAGGACACAAAACGGCCCCTGCGTAAACTTTTGAATTATTCACAATCACGACTTGTGACCGCAAGATGTCTCTATATTGAGACACGTCAAATCATTGAAAGCGCTACGCTCACTTAACTGATGGATTTTACAAAGAAAATCGTTCAAGTATTTTTTATTTAATTTTCACAGAGTGAATTGCTGATTGAAACATTTTTAACTACAATACATTATTATTAAAAGTAAAATATTTTGACTTCGCGCATCTTGAACTAAAAGGTTCTAAGTGTATATTTTTGATTGAAAAAACCAACAATGAATCAGGAATAATCGAGGAATGGTTGGTTCTTAACGTTATAATTTTCGAGTTGCGACCTTTTTAAAACCAAGTCAGACTCTAAAAATACCCAAATAACTAAATTAATTAGCAATACAAAATGTCGAGAAGACGTGGTGGAAACTAAAAAACTAAAATCTAAGCTTACGATTGTCCTCGTTGTTCGTTTGTATATATATATATATACATATATTACAATGTGTTCTCGCCATAGCGAAGGAATATTTTCATTTCATATTCTGCCAATTTCATCGATTAAATCATTAATTATGTATGATTATCAATGTTTTTTTTGTCAATTGTATGCGAGATCATTTTTAACCTTAAGCTAAAATAAATATTCAAATATGCAAACTATATATCAGTTCATTTTTTATTTATATTTTGCAATTGATTACAGCTCTGCCTCTTAAGTTGAAGATTGGCAATATTAATAAATATCAATTTGAAGAGATATGCTGTAACTTAAATTCTCTAAATGAGTGGAGTCTTTTTTTTAAAATGTGCTGTTAGCATACAGCACATTTTTATAACTTTGTTATTATTCCATTGATTGTGTTATAAATTGTGACACTTGTTTTGCTTCCTCGAGAAGCATCTTCAGACAACTTAAAACACAATTGGTAAATTCGTAAATGAATTTCCGCCGAACCCTTCAAAAATGATTCAATTTTTTTGTAAAATGTATTACATTTAGACTTAAAACTTCATTTAGCATTTCATTTTATCAGCAGGCTTAGATTGTTTGTAATCTAAAAATCAGTTGCTCTAAATTCTTGGATTACGACTGCAGATCGAAAATCAAAAAGCTCTCGCATAAATCTGTAACATTAAGTAAGGGTTGAAAAAGCTCCGGGGAGCTTCAGGCCGTGCGAGAGGGAGGCTAGCCGTAAATCTTTCGCCAAATCTCGGCGGTGGACCAAAGGCTTGCGTAAAAGCACGCGAGGGAATACTCACCGTTCACTTATCAAATCAAAACGAGCCACCGCGCACCGAACAGAAAGAAAGCTTGTTTTCCGATATTTTAAGCGCGCCCACTCCTACCTTGTAGTGGTGTAGTGAAAGCTGGAAAATATAAGTTTACCTAAACTCATTGCTAACAACACATTCAGTATGTATACATCTTAATATCTATACTATGTAAAAATCTGTTTAGCCATTATAGAATAACCATTAAACATCAGTAATTGAATGATTATGAGAACAATATATTGAAAAATCACATTGCTTTGTACTTTAAAACGTTGTTTTTTTTCATTTAGAAGTAATGATGAACTGTATCTTTAGAAAAATTAAAACACAAATTTGAAGAAGCGCGTGAATTTTGTGAATGCCTGGTTCAAATGAAAAATATTAGTTTATACCTTTTTTATTTTATAAAGAAAGCACTCATTGCAAGGTTAATAAAGTCGAATAATTTCGATAAAACGAGATTTATTTTGATAAAATTATGTAAAAATGTCATAATATATAGAATAAGATATTATATTACTGGGCGAGTAGGTTTTTTTATAAATGATAAAGCATAATGAATATCTACAAAATGAAAAAGTATAAAATCTTTCGCGGTAACGAAGCATAGCACCTGACAGAGAATAATGAAAGCTATATATTGAGCTTCATGAATAAATGCTTGTGTTGAATATTGAGGTGAAGGTGGTTTGGCTTTGAAGGGACCAGAAAACTTTTTTTATACAAGAGTTCATGAAGATGCGTCGACTTGAACCTCCATGAAAAACGTACTATGTATAGTTTTTTTGTCAATTTTTATGATTTTAGAGAGCTTGAATGAAGTATAGTAATATATTCATTACAACTGAATGATGTTTGCAATTAGTTGGCGACAGGCTATCACGAAGCCACCACGGGTTGGTAATATGTTTCACATAAGAATATAATGTAGTCAAGCAAAAAGAAGAATTATATTTGTTAAAAACTATGTATGTAAAATACAAAAAATAGGTAAAGTAGAATTATTACGTGCGGTTAAAAACTTATCTCGTAATTCATGTAAGTCACTCAAGTTGGCAACATTTTACGGAAAAATGTTTCAAAACATTGGCTGTAGAAAAAATCAGTTTTGGGAGACGTCAGGAGTTTTGTATAATTTGAAAATATTTCCCGGCAACATGATTTGTTTCGAGATTACAAATATTTTCAATGGCAATGTTTGAATAAAAAATGATCGCGCACTTTGAGGAAAGGTCGGGGCTGGACTCTACTGGGAAATTACTGAAACACCGCCCGGCACGATAACTCGCTTTCGAGGGGGCGACTTCAAATTTATGCCCCGGCCCTGTGCCGATGCGGCTTGACACCTAGGTTGCCAGATTGCAATCTTTTTGGCTCATTAATAAAAAATCAACATTGCATATCACACTTTTCTGTTAGTTGAATCGATTTTATATTACTTTTAGAATATGCTTTACATATAAAAATTAACAATAACATATATTATTAAAATATATAGAGTTACAAAACACTTATAAGACTGATGTTAAATCATAATAAACATAAATGTGTGACATTAAAAAATTATACGCCCGAAAATTGAAAAACATTTAGTATTATCTCAACCAGTTTTTCTTAGCGACTGAGTTTTAACAGAATATGATTTGTCAATTAACTGCTAATCCTTTAAAAATATTAAGAATATGTTTTGAAAGATTTTTTATCAATGAAATAAAATGCACATTGAATATGTTTGGGATTCATAAAACTTGGCAATATGTTCATTTTGACAAAGTTGATGTTTATCGATGTTTTATATTATGCTATTGCATTTTTTCATAAGACATTGTATTTAATTGTTTGTATATATTGAAGAATAATTAATGATACACATTTTATTGTTTCACTGAAATGAATCATTAATAAAAATATACCTGTAATATTTATTCGCTCTAGAGAATCAAATACTTTTGTAGGGGCATACAATTGTAATGTTAAAAAGTATGTATTGATTTGGCATTTACTTGGTAGAACTCCATTTTAATAGGGTAAAATATCAAGGTATTTCAGTTCTACAGTTTTTTTAAAAATAAAAGTTGATAGCTATTTCGGCTTACGCCATCGTCAGAACTTCTTAGTTCTCACGGTGACGTAAGCCGAAATAGCTATCA
Organism: Himalopsyche anomala; assembly: GCA_031772345.1. Classification (NCBI taxonomy): domain Eukaryota; kingdom Metazoa; phylum Arthropoda; class Insecta; order Trichoptera; family Rhyacophilidae; genus Himalopsyche; species Himalopsyche anomala. The sequence goes on from CM062827.1 coordinate 24,584,031, forward strand.
ACCTTTAATTTTTAAAAACTGTAGAACTGAAATACCTTGATATTTTAACCTGTTAAAAAGTATGTTTGTATAATATATTTAACAATGTTGAATGATAGAAAAGCCTATTCTTTTTTTTTATTTTCAGATGTAAAAATATTACATTACTGCCAATACGCCAAATATTTTGAAACTGGAAAATCATCCGAAATAAGCACGGTTGGGAAATATTATTATTAATAAGATACATATGTATTTGAGATTAATCAGAGGAAAAAATTACTTCAAATTTAAATAAAAAAATAAATTTGATATTGACTTTACTGAAAATCTAACCCAGAGCACCCTGATCTCTAAGAAAAAGTCTCGCTAACTGGATTACAGAGAGTGAAAAAAAAATATTAGTATGACTTTTATATCGTTATAATTTAGGCATTCAATATTATTTCAAACAACTGAATATACAGAATTGAAGCTCATCAACACCATTTACAAAAAAATGTGATTTTTTTACTTCGACAAATAATATTATATCGAAATGTCTTTATTTTTTCATTTTTTTTGGAAAAATGCCAATTTGTTTTTTCGTCTGGCAACCTTTTATGACATACTCGTGGCCCAATTTGTCTCCGAGAATGTGAGTTTGTTTGGCAATTTCATCGCTTAATTACTCAATAAGTTAGTATAAAAAGGCAACGTCTGCGTAATCAAGAAATATGGCCGTATTTCGTGAAGTAATTTGCTGTGTTTGGGAAACACGGTAAATGTTTAAAATAAGTCAGCCACTTGCTTACTTGAGGGATACCTGTTATTAAAATATCACTTGTTTATAAATTTGCAACGGTGACCCAAATAGAAAAAAGTTTTTCCAACGCGCTAGTATTTTGACATTATTTTAGTAGCAAACGTTCATTTGGGAAAATGCTTTATTTTGGGATATACTAGGGATTCAATAAATAAAATAGTTAATATAACAAAAATATATTTATTTTAATGCAGGCTTAATGTTTCATTTAAAGTTTGTTATACCGTATTAATTGAATCTTTGACTGTGCAAATAAGTCAGAAACTAGGCTATGACGCCTTTTCATATAATAATTAAATGTATAAGTATTGTCAGTTAATGCTAGAAATATGTAAAGCCAGTCAAGTTGATGTGGACATTTCTACACAATTATGAAATTTTTTAAATTAAACGACTCAATTTTCTTTCATAGTGGATAAGAAAGTGTAGGTAAGTTTATTTTATTGTATGTTAAATAACCGAAAAATAATTACTAAGCGTTTTGATTTGTTTAAAGCCAGTTGCTGTGGTAACAAGAGTTTTAACAAGATAATGCTTTTTTACAAGTTATCTTTTGGTAAATATAGAATGATCTTTAGGAAGCTTTTCTAATTTTTTTACTAACAAACTTGGGCAAAGTGTGTGAAAAACAGTAAAGTTTTAATTCATAAGTTCATTTTAAAGACGGTATTAAATATAAAATATACTTTTATTCCAAAGTCAGAAATGTTATTTCAGTTATGATATGATATAAACCATATATTTTTATTTATTTAATTAACATTGTACAAGATTCACAAATTATAAATTTAAGACTTTAACAATAAAGAAAAAAAATACAATTTAATATGAAAAGTATTAGAAAAAAACATTGGCAAGGAAGTCAAGTAAGTAAGCTCTGACAAACTCTAATTTAGGCAGGTAAAGAGTAAATTTCCAAGAATGTATGTAAGTGGTAAATTGCACTTTGCAACAGTATTTAATAAATTAGACTGTAAGAAAAAATATCCAAATTATTTACCGGAAGAAAATATACTTAAAATTTAATAAAAATAATTATTTTCAATACTGAAAATCAAATATACTCTGATTGTAGTACAAATTTATCGCAAATTTAAAAAAATATATACACATATACTATTCCTGTAAAAAACGAAAATGATTTCAATCATTACGCACCCAGAAGCGTTCAAAGGGCCGATTGGCAATAGGTCTAGTTCACGTGCCCAGTTTGTCACCCGGCAGTTGAGAATAGCAGCTGTGAGTAATTTCATCAGACCATTATCCGGAGTGATTGCTTATCCGACTCCAGGGTGGATCACATCCCGATTTGTTTTCTTTGCCGCCTTTATTCGACGCCAGTAAACTAAGTTACTCTTCCTTCGGTGTCGCTACGCCATTTTAAGAAAAAAAAACAATTTGTTTGGAGTCGAAATAATTCGTTTGATTTCTAAAAATTGATGGTTATTTTAATTTTTTTAAATTGTAATAATTTTTATCAACCACGCCATGTATAACATTTTTTAAACATGAGACACATTTAATTAAGAAATTTATTAAATGATTGTTTTTTATTCTTAACCATTTACATATATTTCATTTAAATACATTCAATATATTCAATTTTAATGTCACTTTCATAATCTTCTTCAACATTTTTCTGCTGCATAGTAACGTATTATCTATTTTGTATAAAGAGAGGTAATATTTATTCATTATAACATAATTATGGTCATACATTATTGATATTTATTTGTCACGTAAGATTTTATTGCTGCCGATTTTTAAAAAGGAAATACATAGATATTTGTAAAACAAATATCTCATTTTGATTTTGCTTATCTTTTTCCCAATATTTAATATATTAAACTGGTTTTGCTTAAGAATAAGCATATCAAAGTCTAACACATTTTTTTATTCAATCAGGAAAACTATTTTCGGTGATAAAAATTACTTCGATGTTTAATTTTAAACAAAGAAAATCGTAAATTTGAATCGTTCAAATTATGTACATTCACACAGATTTTGCCTTCGGCAGGCGTTCAAGTGCCAGATGAACTTGAACTGAAGCTTCACTGACTTGACTGAAGCGTCAGTTCAAGTTCATCCGTGCATTTGTCATTTAACCCGGGTCGTTAGTGACAAAATCTGTGTGAATGTACATAATCTGAACGATTCAAATTTAATATTGAAATTCCACCAAGCACCTTTAGTCGAAATCTTAAAATAAAATCGTGATTATTTATTAAATCCCAATTGCACAATATGAGATAAGTCACGCAAAAAATGAAGTATAATTATGTTTTCACTATCAAATCTTTATTAAATATAAAAGTTACTAATAAATGGCATGATAACTAAAAAAACAGCTTATTTTAGTGTGTATGTTTATTTTAAAAAACTTGGCTTCGATATAAGAAAAAAACAACACTCACTATTTTAAACTACACTGGACTGGATAATAATACCTTTTGTACGCTGCGAGTTGTTCCATCAGACCACGATGTCACAAAGCATTGGCTAAGTCATTGTGTATTTATGCCTATGGAGGTGGTTTCCAAGTCAATCCAACTTCCCCAAATCCTTGGGGCACCGTGCCGCGCCGTGAGGGAAGAAAGGAAAAGCTTCGAGAAGCCGGCTAGGGAGATCTACAAATACATACAAAAGCGAAGGAGTGTGGATGGGGATGAATTAACCTGCATCTAAAAACAAAGTTGAACACGTGGGAGGTAAAATAGCAAAATCCAACGAGTTGTGTGTACTAGGCAGACATATTTAAAGCTAAAACAAATATTTAAAAAATCAATAGATTGAGTTTAAGACAAGTGTATCGTACTATCTTGTGTTATAATTGAATAAAAAAACAGTTAAAATTCAATTAAAAAAAATATGCATTCAATAAATAAAGGCATCATGTTTTTTTTATTTTGAACTCTTATTCTATCCCAGTACGGGCAGTTTTATAAATTGATTTTTCAATCGATTTATGAATTTTTGTTTAAAGGCATGAATGTATGTGATGTTTTGAATTCCCCCATCCCACCCATCCTATCCTATGAACGGGGCGAATCGAGAG